>JAQQAE010002675.1:0-21747 GCA_029823295.1 Pseudamia nigra | reverse complement strand
CCCACAGCCAAAAACATGCACTAGGGGGTTAGGTGAATTGGTCACTCTAAATTGTCCATAGGCATGAATGTGAGTGTAACTGGTTGTCTGTCTCTATGTGTCGGCCCTGCGATGTACTGGCAACTCATCCAGGGTGTACCCTGTCTTTGCTCAAGTCAGCTGGGATAGGCTCCAGCACCCCCTCACGAGGATTAAGGGGTAGAAAATGGATGGATGGATATTCACTGTAACTGTAATAAATAGTCTTGGCTGTTACTGACTTTTATACCACATGTAATTTTTTTTCCTTGTTTGTAGGTGATACTGACTCAACTTCCTGGTCAGGAGATTCAGTTTGAGCTCTTTGACAAAGACATTGACCAGGATGACTTCCTTGGAAGGTGAAATGTATATATTACATTTCTGGCAACATATATGTCTAAAGTCTGCATGGGATGTACTGATTGAGTTTTGTCTTTGCAGGTTTAAGCTCAGCCTTCGAGACATCATCAGTGCACAATGTATTGATACAGTACGTGACACATTACTGACATGATTCCAACAGTGTATACATTAGAGCTTACATGTGACATATGGCTACACCCCTGGATGAAAACAGAGTGGTTCAATAAACTGTAATATAACTGATGGCAAACCTAAAGTAAAAGCACCAGGATTAAATATGTGTTTAAATTCCTCCCAGATCCCATATGGACATTACATATGTGTGACTACAGTAGAGCCTGCCCGTTATAGTGAAAAACAAATTTGATCCATCTATAATGTCCATGTCCATTTAATCTGTTTAATCTGAAAAATGCTCTGTACAAAGTAGCATCATACAATTTTTTGAAATGTATTTCAACCAGACCTACTGAGTCCACACATATGAAGCTTACAAGGGATCTGAGGTGAATTTAGAAACTATTTTAATTATGGTGCTTTTATTTTGGGCTTTTTGTGCAACTACATTACAGTCTGTGGGAGCAGCCATTTGTTTTAGTGGTCCTTATGTCTGTCTCATCTACATTTGTAGTTATGTCATTTGTGTGTTTTTATATGCGTTTTTCACAGTGGTACACTCTGAATGATGTGAAATCAGGCAGAGTTCACCTGGTACTGGAGTGGTTGCCCCGAGTCTCCGACCTTCCCAGACTGGAGCAGGTTAGAAATGTACTGAAAATACATCCCAGCAACAAAGATGGTTCTTGTATGAATATCACCACATTTTCTGGTATTAAGCAAAAGAATATGATGTTTTCTTGACAGCCCTTCATAAAACTTCAATAAATATCTAAAAAGTGTAGAAGTTGTACTGACCAAATTCCAAAAAAATTGGGATGTAAAGAAAATTTAAATAAAAGCAGAATGCAATAATTTGTAAATCTCATAAACTCATGTTTTATTCTCAGTTGGACGTAAACAACATATCACATATTGAAACTGAGACATTTTATCATTTCATATATTAGCTCATTTTGAATTTGATGGCAGCAACACATCTCAAAAAAGTTGGACCTGGGGCAACAAAAGGCTGGAAAAGTATTTGGCACAAATCAAAAACAACTGGAGGAGCATTTGACAACTAATTAAGTTAACTGGCAACGACTCAGTAATGTGACTCACTATAAAAGGAGCATTTTAGAGGGACAGAGCATCTCAGATGTAAAGATAAGGTTCAATGATCTGCATCAAACTGCATCTAAAATGATGGAACAATTTGAGAAAAATATTTTTCAACATAAAATTGTGTAGGCTTTGAAGATCACACCATCTGCGGTGTATAATATCATCAAAGATTCAGAGACTCAGGACAAAGGTTGAAGGTCAAAATGCTCGTGTGGATGCTCATATCAATGTATAGTGTTGAAATGTACAGTGTAGAAAGTAATAAAAATAAAGAAAAAACACTGACGGAGAAGGTGTGTCCAAACTTTTGGCTGGCAGTGTATTTCGTCATCCTTGACTCTTTGTTTCCTAGCACTGCAAAATGTTTTGCACATACAAATGAGATTAATCTGCTTCATTGGAGACACATGTCTATCCTGTAACATATCACATAAAATATTTATCTTTGCATCTGTTGCGGTGAAATGTCAAACGGGCAGGAAGTTTTCATGACAACGTTCTTATTTCGTAACTTTCATGTTTCATAACAGGACTTTTGAAAAAAAAACTCACTCTTTATTTTTTTTTCTCTCTCTCTGTAACATTGTTTTTATGTTGCTTCAGATCCTGCAGTATCAGTCTCAGCAGACCTACCAGAACAAGGCCGTGCCGTCCTCCTGTGTGCTGTTTGTGTATGTAGAGCGTGCCCACGGCCTGCCGGTGAGATCATGTCTATAAGTCCTTTGGGGTTTTATTTATTGTTTATGCTGATGTGCACTCTTTACCCTGAGGAACAGCAAAGTACAATAGTTGCCTTTAGTAACACTGTGTTGCTTTGAGCCAGTACAGCTGCGTGTTGTGTTATGCATGACGTCTCCAGTGATTAACAGCGTGTTTTAGTTGATTACATTATTGTGTTCCAATATTCTTTGTGTAATTTCAGTTGAAGAAAAGTGGAAAAGAGCCCAAAGTCGGAGCTGAGGTTGTCCTTAAAAATGTATCGCACAGAACCAAGGTAGGATCACGTCCAGAAGAGACTGTGTGCAATAAAAGTTTGACTTTGAAAACTTGCATATCTTCTCCTGATCTACAGATTTGTGAACGTTCTACTTCCCCTCGATGGGATGAGCCCTTTCACTTTCTGGTTCGGGATCCTAGAGATGAAACACTCACAGTCAAGGTAAGAGTCCCTAGCAGTATCTATGTACGTATGTACAGTTAAAGGTGTTGTCTACGATGTTGGGAAACTAGCTAGTAGTCGTTTATGGTGGACCATATAAATGATTAAACAGACAACTATCAGCCGACATGGAGGCAACAGTCAACTCGGCTTACAGTCTCATAGTAGTCAAGTTAATTTGTCTGTTCCTTTTTTTACCTGTACCACATGTTGAAGGAATCTGAAATGCAGACTCTCCTTGGTCATCCTGTCGGTACATAAGCTACAGTTGCTAGCTCTGTTGTAGATACTGCTATGACAGTTTTCAACTCCACGAGTGAGTGTATGAGCTCATGAACCTACGAAGTTGTAAGCTGTGTTGACTGGCAGGTCTAATCATTCACAGGGGCCTGCAACAAACAATCAGCTAAGAGCTGGATTCCCAACATTGCAGACTGCATCTTTAAGCCCGAAATTACTCATACTCACACCAGTTGTACAATAGTGTGAATGTTTTTTGTGATAAATTAATTTTGATTGAAGACATATACAAAAGTTACAATAGGCTGTAAAGAAGATGCGCCAAAATCAGTTCATGGAATTTAAATATTTTTGTTGTTTTTTCAAATACAAAAAAAATGTCATGTGCACAATTATTCTTAGCCTCATGTAGTAATAATTTGCAAAGCTGTCAAATGGTTCCTGTTTTTAATTCAAAGCTTTCTGCATGATAATTGAGAATCTGTGGAGGAACCTAAAGGCCTGTGTGATGTCAAGAAACCCTTCCAACCTCAAAGACCCGGAAGCCTTCACACAAGAAGAACCGGCTAAAATTCTTGCAGAGACAGGCAGAAAAACTTAATTAACTATAGGAACTTAATTAACTGCAGGAATCATTTGGAGGCTGTGATCACTATGCAATTGATTAGTGTGCAGTAAGTAAATATATCTTTGAAATAAGATGCCTCTTGTAATTCTTCATTATAGCTTATTGTAACTTTTGTATATCCCTTCACTCAATGATTTTTTCTCACAAAATTAATTCACTATAAAATCATTTTGGGCATAACTGTACTGTATGTTGATACACTCTGTCCTCAGTAACACTTATTTACAGATACTGATATTTAAAACTTACTGTAAACAGTGCATGACATCTAAAAATGTGGATATGTATGTAGCTTTCTCACAGCTGGGGCCAGGCTCTGGGATCGGTGACGCTTCCTCTCAGAGAAATGCTGACTGAGCCAGGTTTGGTTATGGATCATTGGTTCAATCTGGATGGAGCTCTGCCAGAAAGCCAGATACTACTGAGGGTCGTGCTCAAGGTGCTGATAACCCCTTATGCTGATTTTCTGTTTACATACAGTGCATCCGGAAAGTACGGTATTCATAGTGCTTCAATTTTTCCACAATTTTTTATGTTACAGCCTTATTCCGAAATGGATTAAATTCTTTTTTTCCCTCAAAATTCTACACACAACATCCCATAATGACAATGTGAAAAAGTGTTTTTTGAAATAGTTGCAAATTTATTAAAAACAAAAAACCTGAGAAATCACATGTACATAAGTATTCATTGCCTTTGCTCAATACTTTGTTGATACACCTCTGGCAGCAATTACAGCCTCAAGTCATTTTAAACATGATGTCATAAGCTTGACACACCTGTCTGTGGGCAGTTTGGCCCATTCCTCTTTGCAGAACCTCTCAAGCTCCATCAGATTGGGTGGGAAGTGTCAGTGCACAGCCATTTTCAGATCTCCAGAGATGTTCAATTGGATTCAGGTCTGGGCTCTGGCTGGGCCACTCAAGGACATCCACCCAGTTGTTCTGAAGCTACTCCTTCGATATCTTGGCTGTGTGCTTAGGGTCACTGTCCTGCTGAAAGATGAACTGTCGCCCCAGTCTGAGGTCAAGAACGTTCTGGAGCAGGTTTTCATCCAGGATGTCTGTGTACATTGTTGCATTCATCTTTCTCTCTATCCTGACCAGTCTTCCAGTTCCTGCTGCTGAAAAACATCCCCACAGCATGATGCTGCCACCACCATGCATCACTTTAGGGATGGTATTGGCATAGTGATGAGCAGTGCCTGGTTTTCTACAAACATAACATTCACTCCAAAGAGTTCAATTTTTGTCTCATCAGACCAGAGAATTTTGTTTCTCATGCTCTGGCTGCCATGTCCATGTGCCTTTTACTAAGCAGTGGCTTCCATCTGGCCACTCAACCATACAGGCCTGATTGGTGGATTGCTGCAGAGATGGTTGTCCTTCTGGAAGGTTCTCCTCTGTCCACAGAGGAATGCTGGATCTCTGACAGTGTGACCATTGGGTTATTGGTCACCTCCCTGACTAAGGCCCTTCTCTTCCGATCACTTAGCTTAGATGGCCGGCCAGCTCTAGGAAGAGTCCTGGTGGTTCCAAACTTCTTCCACTTACAGATGATGGAGGCCACTGTGCTCATTGGAACCTCCAAAGCAGCAGAAATATTTCTGTAACCTTTAGCCTTGTACCTCAAGACAATCCTGTCTGGGAGGTCTACAGACAATTCCTTTGTCTTCATGCTTGGTTTGTGCTTTGACATGGTGTGTGAGTTTCCAAATCATGTCCAATCAACTGAATTTTCCACACTCAAATGAAGCTGCTGAAACATCTCAAGGATGATCAGTGGAAAAGAATGCACCTGAGCTCAATTTTGAGATTCACAGAAAAAGCTATGAATACTTATGTACATGTGATTTCTCAGGTTTTTTTATTTTTAATAAATTTGCATCAATTTCAAAAAACACTTTTTCACATTGTTATTACGGGGTGTTGTGTGTAGAATTTTGAGGGAAAAATGAATTAAATCCATTTTGGAATAAGGCTGTAACATAAAAAAATTGTGGAAAAAGTGAAGCTCTATGAATACTTTCCAGATGCGCTGTACAGCACAGTGTTGCAGTTTCCCCTTGATTTCACTGTGCCATTTTCATTGTTTCTTAATTGACTACTTATAGTATTTTGTAACTTAGTTCATGTTTTATGAAAGCAACAAGGAAATATGAATATACTGACTGATACAAGTAAACACTGTAGAATTAGAGGTCTCATATTGTGCAAAGCAATGTTTTTTCTATCCACCATGAATCATCAGCACTGGGTAAAATGACAGCAAAGCTGATGTTATTGAAGGAAAAATAAATAACGGAATATTTAACAGTTAGACAGACACCAAGTCCTAAATCTGATGGACCATAGCATTTTTTATTAACCGGTAACACCTTAGAATAGGAACAAGTGTGTTCACTGAGCAAGCTCTGGGACTGAAGACCGAAAATGACCTGATAGAGATCCAGAAACAGAAGCAGGAGGCAGCAAGGGAACAAGCCTGCCTTTGCCAAAAACTAGAAGAGAAGAAAGAAAAAATTTCACTCCTGAGAGAGTTGAGCAGAATAAAAACTTCTCATTGGTGGTGCTCAAAGTCAAAAAGACTGTCCTGGTGCAGGCCTAGTTCAAAGCTGAGGGACATGATGGCAAAAATGGGAGGAGGCTGAGAAAGAACTGGCCTCCCTTAGTGAACAGAAAAAAGCAAAAGAAATATTATTATTATATCTGAAAACAGTCACTTGGACTTAACATCCATGTGCCCTGCCTGTATTGGATTCACGATCCGGTGGCTGCATTCACATCGTCTGCATGAGCTCTACCAGACTTCTGGAAGCTGCTGTAATAACTGGCAGTACATTACACATTAGACATAATAATGACACATACTTCACATCCTGTAAGTTGCAAGCTTGGTTCTTCATGAGTCTAACCTGTTTTTACAACACATTTCGCAAATACTCAATTGGTTTGAAATCCATAGACCACTTTTGTTGGGGTATTATCCACTGCAGACTAGAACACGCAACAAGATCTTTAGCCATGTACCATCACAGCTTGGTCCTTGTCAGGGTTGCTCAGATCCTCAACTGGTTTGGACAATTTGCTGCTTTCAGTGCAACAACTTTGGAAGGTAAATGTTCACTTGCTGCCTAATACATCCAAACACTGACAAAAGCCGCTGGAATGATATAACCAACATTATGACCACTTCACTGGTTAGTGTTCATAATGTTGTGGCTGATTGGTACAATTGTACATACTGTAGGTTTTACTTAATTGTCTCTTGATTTTCTTCTGTGGTGAAGCAGCTTCATTCACAGTTTTTCTCTGGGGTATCAATAAAATATTCTAAATCTGAAAATTATATTTTTTCTGCTAGCTTTATCTTATTTTCATGTAGTCACCCTGATGCGAAGCAGTGATGTCTATTTCTGTTCATCCATCAGATCCTGGACACTCAGTTGACAGCGTGTCGCAAGGCTCCAGGGGACGAGGGCGACGTCATCCCCAGATGGGACCCTTCCCACCTCGACATCAGGCACAGAGGTGGATTCTCCATGTGAGTCACACACCATGTGAAGTCACTGCTATGACTGTATAGAGTGACGCATAAGCTGTAGGGTGTTGTTTCCTCCCATTAAATCACCATGTTATAATACCTACTCCTGTTTATCATAACTTTGTGTGTCTGTAGCGGTGGTGAGAATGTGGGTGCACTCGGCCAGGTGAAGCTCACCATTGGCTATTCCACAGAGGAGAGCAGGCTGTTCATCACTGTTCACGCTTGCAGGTTTTTATATGAAATACTATCCTTTTCATCTTGACATTTTTCACCTGAAGTACCAAATCACATATTGTTCTTGTGATCTGTGTCCCCCCACAGGGCTCTTGTAGCCTGTTCTAAGGACGGTGCAGACCCATATGTTTCGTTCATCCTGCTGCCTGATAAGAAAGCTACAACAAAAAGGAGAACTGCCACCAAGAAGAGAGATCTCAACCCAGAGTTCAATGAGAGGTAGACAAACACAGAGGCCCTGTCAGTGTAGGATGATAATTAATGTACATGCCGTGACTTTGCTTTGTGTTTTGTCTGTTTTTGTAGGTTTGACTTTGATTTGTCACTGGAGGAGTCGACTCAGAGGAGACTGGACCTCTCTGTGAAGCACAGTGTCTCCTTCATCAGCAGAGAGAAGGAGCTCATTGGAAAAGTATGATCAGTTTATTCTGGAATACATTTACTTATTGAACAAACATAGTCTTTATTGAATAACTTTGATGTGGTTATGGGCCGGGCAAAAAAAGTCATATATTTCACATTGTGATATTTAATGATCATGTATCATAATATACATATTTCTTCTGACTTTTGGATTTATTTCCTTTACGTTGTTTACATTTTATCATTCTAATATAATCAGGATAATGATAAGTGGTCAGATTGTGTTCTTTTGATTTGCAGTATTTGCTGAAAAAATGTTTTCTGCATACCTGGCGATTGAAGATGATAGCTCTAATATGTCTAAATCAGTTTAATTAAAGCTTGTCATGCTCATCAGCTACTGTAACATCTGCATCCTCTCAACTCTTGGGAGAGGTGGCTCTATTATTTGTGACAGACTTGAAAATTCACTCAAAATTCTCCTGTTTGGGAGCTAGATATATTATGGTGCATATCTGGTTATTCGAAGTAAACAAACTCTAGTTTTCATTTAATATGAAAGCCATTCAGTTGCAATCTGTTTTCATCATTTCGGTCATTTTGTATTGGTGCAGGTCTGTATTTAAACTAAGACAACACGTTGCTATTAATTGTGGTAATTATCAATATCAACTGATATGAAAGTTTTTAGTGTGACAGCACATTTGACTGTTTCATCCATAGACAACCCCATAGAGTTTTTCCATGTACTGTGTATGAAAGATGGTCGTCGCCCACAGGTTTCTGAAAAGCGGTTTGGATGCTCAAACAAGGATCCTCTGGGTGCTGCCATATTGGTATCACTATGTGCTCACTGTTCTCAAAATGTAGAGCTGGAGTGTGAGTGGAGCTGAGGCGGACTGAACGAAACTGTGAAGCGTTTGCCTCAAACACACCTGTCATTCAAAGCGCCCTTCATGCACAAATACTTATATAACCGTTGTTTGTACCAGGCTGTGACATTTTAACATGGGACTCATATTTAACATATTGACTTGCTGTTGGAATCAGTCCCAAGTGGACACTGGCAATACTGTAGGTTTTGACACTTCCACATTAGCCAGTGGAGGATTCCCCCGGTACTGCTAAAGCCTGGTCACCACCATGTGGCATAGTTTGTTCTGTGATGGCATGGCAGTGATTTGTAGGATTAATTGGTGTAATATCTTAGTAACGGAGGATAAAGTTAAAGATGGGCCACCAGATTACTTATTAAAGGGTCCAAATAAAATTTTTGAGACCATGATGACTCGACAAAAATTTAATCACTTGGTATTTTAGGAGAGAAGTCTATTGTAACTCTCTGGGAGTCGGGGCTTCTTGGAGCCCACTGAGCAGTGACGCAGCAGCCAACAGCAGTGTTACAACTTCTGCATCAGCCTCAATAAATATCCCCGGTCATTGCCCACTGGATCATGCACGTTGTCTAGTTTGATTTTATGTTGTGAATCAGTTTTATAATGTTGCCAAAGCCTTTACATACAGCACAATATCTCACAGACATTGTCTCACAGACACAGACATGGCTCACAGACATTTTGCTGTGCATTGTATAAAGGGACTATGTCTCACAGACATTGTGGGATAGATTACTTTGGCCCATTTTCAGTTCTTCAGGTATTGGGGGGATTGGATTGCTTTGGCCCATTTTCAATTCTCAATTTCAACCCATGGTAACTTGAAAATGGTGCACTTTTTGGTGAAAATTGAGAGATTTCTGGTCAGGATGGCCTAAGCCTTCAATGTTTTAAAGTCATATTAGTGCCTTTGTTCACCGCTTTTCATTCAAGTCTAATTTGCGCTACAGAAAATCAGTATGCTTTTCTTTTATGTTCTCAGTTGCAGCTGGACTTAGACCAACTTGACCTCAAGACTGGTGTTACACAATGGTATTTATTTTATTGTACTGTTTAAGAATATATTGGAATAGTGTAGAATTGTAGCATATACCCTGCACAAAATATCCAAAGTTTACATGATTTTGTTTGTTTTTTTGCAGGTATGATTTGGTAGCAGAGGCCAACTAGAAGACTCGATGCTTGATCTTCATACTATAAAATATTTTGTGTCGTTTTTGTGACCTGTGAGTTGTGTGTTTGAATATTCAGCTTATATGACGATTTCCTCCATTGCTGAAGAAAAGACAAAAGATAGTATCTTCTCTGCCAAAAAAACCCCAATCCATCAATATTTATGAAAAAAAAATGTTTCCATGTCGCTTTTCATCCATGAAGCTTTGACTGTGTCCTTTAACTGTCTTAGATTCTTCAGTAGAATATTTTGGCTGAGTAGAAGTTTAATAATGCAACCATGTTGCAAAAAATACAGAGATTATAAATGTTTAAAAGCATGTATATGTCTTATTGCAAATGTATTCACAGAAGGGCTTATGTTGTGGTTACTGTTTTAATGTGAGACAGTGTTTTATGGATTTACAGATGGATTTTGTTTTTTACAATCTCAAACAATTCCCACTTTACTTTCGTTTCTACGTCTTTATTATTGCCTTAAGTGTTACAAAACTGTGCACATTTTGTCAGTGTTTATTAATTATGATCCAAATGAAGTTTTATATGTTTTAACCAGAGCTTTATGAGATATTGTTGGTTTTATAAATTCAAGTATTATTAACAGAGACCCTCACATTTACCACTGAACACAGAGGTGGAGGCAGAGTCTAAATCACTGTGCTTTTATGAAGAAACTCCTTTGTAAATGCTGAATTCACATGGCTAGTGACACATGCTTACATGGAGTGTTCATACAGCTAAATGCAGATTGATGCTGTCGGCATCAATCTTATGGAAGGAATGAAAAGATCATATTCTAGCAGCTTCATTGTGGCGTGGAGAACGATTTGTGGAAGTGCAAAGAAAAAAAAAGTGTCAAAAATACTGCTGTGCTTTGTTATAACCACAACATGTCAACATGTCACCATGCATCCGCTTTGAAGATGATGATTAAAGTTTACACTTCAATGAATTAGGGTGTCTGTGAGACGATATGTTGTTCACAATAAATGAGATATTCTAAATATTTCAAAAACAGTTTGTCTACAGTGGTTGAAGGCCAAGCTGTTGTAGACCGGGACCCAAAAAAGAAACAGGACACAAACATAGAAAAAAAAAATTATAAACTGCATCTCAGTGTTGAATGAGTCCATGTAATAGCATGTGAGATGTATTTTGCTCTTATAAAAATGCGCAAGGATGAGGATTAAACTTAGTTGTCTTTGCTTCACTGTGGTTTTCATAACATTAATTCAGATTCCGCAAAGTAAGGATAAATGTACAGACTTTGTCCTAACAGTGCACAAAATTAACAAAAAAATGAACAAAATAATGAACGCAGAGACATGAACAAAATAATCAAAATGGTCAAAAAGAAGAAAATAATGAAGAAAAATGAGCAAAAATTCATTACAAACTAAACAAAATGAGCAAAAATGAAAACATCAACACAATGAACAAAAATTTAAATGGACAAATAATTGATTAAAAAAACAAACAAAATAGTCAGGTGAATGAACACAAATTGACAGAATAAATTAAAATGAACAAAACTGAAAAACGTGATAAACAAAATGAATGAAGCTGAATAATATAATGAATAAAATGAACAAAACATGAAGACAATGAAGAAAGCTTAAAAATAGAACAAACAAATGTATAAAATAATGAAATTATCAAAAATAAAAACTAAGCTCAATAAATAAAATAATAAAAGAAGATTAAAGATTAAAAAATCCAGAATATAAACAGAAATGAACTAAACATGTAGATGAAGTGAACATTAAGCAAACAAAAAAAAATCTGTAGAATGTACAAATAATCGACAAAATAATTAACAAAATGAACACAATTTAATAATATAATAACCAAATTTAATCAAAACATTTTTAGAAAAAATACACAATACACAAAATTACAAAAGATGAACAGAAATTAAGTATGAATGAACAAAATATTCAATAATATGAACATAAATAGTGAGTTAAACAAACAAAAATTTAATGCAGATTGCTAAAATAATGAATATTAACCTAAGTAAAATATAACAACCAAAAGTGAACAAAATAATAAAAAAGAATACAAGATTTTAAAAAAAATTTATCAGGAACATGCACAGATCCTGAAGAAAAAGGATCAAAATAAGCAAAAATGGAACACATTTATAAAATAATGAAGACAATTAACCTAAGTAAAAATAACAACCAAAAAGGAACTAAATTATTTTTAAAAGGATTGAAAATTAAAAAGAAATCATCCAGAAAACAGATAAAATGATCAATAAAATGATAATAGAATGAAAAAGAAAATGAACACAAATTTGTGAAATAATAAACAAAATAAAAATAAATAAAAATAAACTCAGTAAGTAATCAATATAATAACAAAGAGCAAAAAAAGAAAAAATAACTAGAAACATGAAAACAATCAGTAAAATAAAAAGTAAATAAAAAAACCGACTGGAGGCAATGGAAAACCCCAACAAAGAAATTCCATGACTCATTTTGGATCTCGACCGATGTTCTCGACAGTCTAGGGTCCTGACTCCGACCCTACATTGGAAAAAAAAAACCGAGCGCGGTAGTGACATGTCATACTCCCGTCTCACCAGCAGGTGGTGGTAAATTGCAAAGAACGCTGACTGATCCGTGCAGCTGCATGTGGGCTCATATGTGGGCTCCCTGCCTACAGATGTGTGGGGCGGGGAAACTTTAATCGTAATGGACAAGCCTGTGAACCAATAGGAGCCCGTTCTCCCCCAGCTGTGGGCGGGACGAAATTGAAAAAAATGCCTTATGAGTGGAGGCAACAGTAAAGAGTTTAATCAGGATCACACAACAATAATGAATGGAAACGCGTCGTCGCCAAGAAAGTTCTGCAGTAGCTAAGTAAGTGTCGCTACGCGTTCTAAGTTATCAAAGTCGGGCTTTGTTAAAAAGTAATGGATTGGCCGGGCAAATTAGAAACAGTTTTATGGAAGAGAACCCAGCTGCGCTTTTATTGTTACTTTTGAAAGTGAGTGTGGATGGAAACTACAGTGGAGAAGACTGTAAACTAAATGGCATTTTGGGACAGTAACACAAGACGCTGTCAGCTTTGTGTCTCTCTGTGGAGGAGTGGATTATTGGGATTAATCCGTTAATGAAACTGTTGGAATACCTGGAAAGCTTTTTATCGTCATTTAACGTTGGATAACCCGTGAAACAGAAGGTTTCAAGTGAACTACCAGAGGGCAAAAATGGGTAATATAGAGAGTGTGGACGGCCAGTCGGAGATGAAGCATCACATCATGCCTCTGAAGGTGCCCATGCCCGACCCCACCGAGCTGGAGGAGAAATTTGCCATTGTTTTGGTAAGTTCACATGTACTCACATAAACATTAGAGACTTTTACAAATGTGGACATGTTTAATGTTTCTGCTGAAAATCGCCCCAAACTAATCTTTTACGTCAGTAAGAATGGTCACAACAATTAACAAAAATAAACAAAATAGTTAATGAAATAAACAAAAAGTCATAAAGTAATTAACTAAATGAGGAAATATTGTCAAAACTGAGCAAACAAATCAGTAAAAATGAACAAAATAACTGCTAAATGAACAAAAAGGAACAAATTAAGAACATAAATGGGTAAAAAATTAACAAAACGGTCAAGAAAATGAGCAAAAATATTCAAGGCGTGTGGTTTTGTGGGCGTGTGGAGCAAAAATATTCAACAAAATGAACAAATATAATCAAGATAATCAATGAAATATCAGAGAAATGAACAAAAGTGAACAAAGCAATCAAAAATGGGTAAAATGTGAACAACGTAGTGAATAAAATGATCAAAATGTTCACTAAATTAAGAAACAGGAGAAATGAACAAAATAATCAGCCTACTAAATGAAAAATATCCAGAAAATGAACAAAAATAAACCAAATGCTATAGAAAATGGGTGAAAATGAACAAATAATCAAAAATGCATTAAGGATGTAAAGAAATTATAAAAAATGTACAAACTAATAAAGAAAATGAACAAGAACTAACTAAATGACAAACAAAAATGAATTAACATATTGGAAACCCAATAAAATACCCAAAAAAATAAAAGAAATGCCTCATGTCCCACTGTGAGTTCAGGAAAATGGGCTTTCCAACATTCATATTCAGACGCGTGGTCATCTAAACTCCAGTGAGAGTGGATCTGTTTGTTTTGTTTTGTTACTGATCTTAAAGTGTGGGTTGGTGTCTGTATTTGTGGTCCATTACAAACTGCTGATATTCTCCCTGTGCCGTCCCGCCCCTCATTCTCCGCCTGCTGCCCCCCCCCCCACCGCTCTTTTGTCTCCCTGAAAAGTCAGACAACTCAGCATTTGGCTGAAGTGGCATACACACTATGCACAGCGTGATGAAGGGGGGGGGCTAGATGATTTTTTTTTTTCTTTATATAGGGAGGACATCATTGTGTCAGAGCAACATCACTACACTCACCGCCTGGGTTTATTTAAAGTTTTCTTGCTGCAGGCGAAGTGTCTGAAAACAACATTTTCTGAATTCCCCCAAAACTCCCACACCCGCAGAGTCCCCCCCTCCTCTCTACACGCCACATCAGGCTGGAGCTGAGCTGTCTGAACGCTTTGTAATAATGAGCACGCAGTCAACACCCACTTTTAAAATCTATCAACACAGAGGAGTGACTCTGTCATCCCACATGGAGGGGACAGTCCAGCCTCATCACACCACAAGGGAATGTACAAATGTCCTGTTTTAAGAATGATGTTATGAAGCAACACTGAGAAAGACGTGGGTGTTTTAATATGAGACACAGTGAAGTAATCACTATTTCACTTTTCATTTAGTCTAAGTTCAAACACATTTACTACCAGTCATAAGTTTGGACACACCTTCTCTTTCAGTGGTTTGTCTTTAATTTTTTTTTAAATCATTTTCAACATTGTACATCAATACTGATGATAGTCAAACTATAAAAGAACATGTATGGAAGTATGTAATAAACAAAAAAGTGTTAAACGACCCGGGACAGAACTGAAGAAGCTTCCTGGGTAGGTAGTGAAACCACTTAAACCAAATTTTCAGTCCAGTCGACAGAAGAAAGACCACACGCCTTGGACCTGGATGACTGAGAATCTTCACAGACAACCCAGAACAGGTTTTCTATTTAAATTTGTCCAAAGTAGACACATTTAGCTTTGATGACAGCTTTGCATTCTCTCATCAGACTCACAAAGTGGCCACCCAGAGCTGTTTTTTAATAACTGTGTGCTTTTTGTTCCCTTGTGCAGAGAAAGAGTGGGTACAGAGTCAATAGCCTTATTAGTACTACTACAACTACTGCACAAATCCATATTAGGGCAAGAAACACTCAATTAAGTAAAAAGACAGTCTAAAATTGTTTTAAGAAATTAATTTCCCTCAATAGCCCCTTTTCCACCGAAATTACCAGGACCGTATTCACCCAGGTAAAAAAAATCCTGGTGTTGTGAAAAATCTTACAGACTTTGAATGTGTCCCCAAATGCAGTCATCAAAACTATCAGACACTATGATGAAACTGGATCTTATGAGGACCGTCCTTGGGTCCTGAAGCTGGAAATTCTAATACCTTCATTTCTTAAAGTATTGATGGACTCTCTTTTCTCTTTACATAACTGTCTTTTTCCCATCCATCCATTTTCTAGCCCTTAATTCTTGTGAAGGTCGGGGGGGATGCTGGAGCCTATCCCAGCTGACTTGAGCGAAGGCAGAGTACACCCTGGATGAGTCGCCAGTTCATCGCAGGGCTGACACATAGAGACAGACAACCATTCACACTCACATTCATGCCTATGGACAATTTAGAGTGATCAATTCACCTAACCCCCTCGTGCATGTTTTTGGTTGTGGGAAGAAGCCAGAGTACCTGGGGAGAACCCACGCAGACACGGGGAGAACATGCAAACTCCCATAATATGGATTTTTATGATCATTGTAGTAGCACTAATGGAGCTATTGACTCTGTACCTACCCTTCTTGATGGTCTAAGGCACTTTAAGAAAGCAAGAAAAGGCACAAAATGAAGTCTTGACCAGTTTCACCTGTGGATTGAAAACCAGACTACCTCATGAATCTGATGAGAGAATGCCATGAGTGTTTACTTCATCTTACTTCAACAACAAAGGTGTGTCCAAACTTTTGACTGTCAGTGTATGAGCAATTAAACAAACCTTCAAAAAATAGATGCTTCTTCATTTCAGTGACTCATAAGGGGGAAAGTATAGAAAATAGAGCACTGCCTTGGAAGAAGTACTAATTCCTTTAAGTAGAAGTATTAATACCACAATGTGAAAATAATGTTATAGTCATCATTTGAATGTAAACAGGATATTATTAGTGAAAAGTGCCGAAAGTAGGCATTTTACAGTAAAACAGTTAATGTTTTACTATTATATATGATGTTTTTCGAATCATTTGACTGTTGAATTGACATGGGTGCTGCATTTTACTGCTGTAGATGTTTAAGTTTGAGCTCATTTTAACTTAATATACTGTGGGTAGTTTAATCTCCTCCTATGGATCATGTTCTAGAAGGATCATGTGTTTACATGTCATGCTGGAACCATATCAAAAGTCAGCTTTTCATGAGCATGAGAGCTTTAATTTCTGTTTAAGTGCAGTGGCGTAAAATCTATAATATTTGACAAGGACGTAGAGTAGCTTTTTTTCTCAATTGCTCTTTAAAATAGTGCCAAATTTTGAACAGAGCATTTCAAAGCATCCTAGATTCATTTAGAAGCACTAAGTTGTTTATATTTGTAAACAAAAACAGAATATTATTAGGAAAACAATAATAACCAGGGTCAGTATTAATTCCCCTAAAGAAGTGACCTTTTTTCAAATATAGCACAAATCACCAGTCTTTGACTGAGTAAAGGTCTGTGTGTGAACTGAAGGTAAATTGATTTGAGGCATCACTTGTACAAGCATTATGCCATAGATCTGAGAAGAATGATTGTTGATAGATACAAAGCAGGAGAAGGATGAGTCTGTTTCCAAGTATTCAGAATTTCATTGAAAAGCATGGGAGACATTTGGAAAAACATCATATTTTTATAGTGGGGCTAACAATTTTGACCTCAACTGGGACTACTTGTACAAGTAGGGATAAGCTGATTGATA
This sequence comes from Pseudamia nigra, assembly GCA_029823295.1. Taxonomy (NCBI): domain Eukaryota; kingdom Metazoa; phylum Chordata; class Actinopteri; order Kurtiformes; family Apogonidae; genus Pseudamia; species Pseudamia nigra. The sequence continues at coordinate 4,764 of JAQQAE010002675.1, read as the reverse complement.
ATTTTTTTAGTTTGTTCTGCAGGAACAGGAGGTTTTACAAACTATCTGTACCAGTAAAAGTTGGTGCTGATAGTAGCTGACAGGATCCCAAACAGTACTGATTTAAGGGAAAAGAACAACTCTAAAGAATTGCACTTATAGCACAACTCTAACCCTAATCCAAGTCCTGCTTGGATTTTTCAAGCTCAGTTCCCACCTTTATTCTTGACATACTTTGGGTTTGATGCCCACTTTGAATTGAGTTATTTAAGGACTGATTTAGATATCGACTTATGGGGCTTCTCCACTTGCGCCTTCTTGCCTCTACCCTATTCGGTTGTTAGGGGTTTCCATTAGGTGATAGTACCCGGTAGCCGGTACTTTTGTAGTACCGACTCAGCCGGGATTCCAAGTGACCTCAGTCAAGCAAAAAATGTGACATCACCAGACTGCGGGCCACTGGTTGGACAGGGAGTGACGTGACTGGAAGAGTCTTGAGAGCTACTCTGATGCAAGAATATAACCCACCTTTTTAAAAAAAAAAAACCTGTTGTGTTTATGTCGCATACAAATGACTTCATGGGAGTTTCGGTTTGCCTTGTTATGGCAACATCACCCACATTAATGTGATACTTGACTGTTATGGAAAATGACCAAAATCGAGTGGAGTAGAGGTGGGTAGTGCTAAACCTGTGTAAAAGAAAAGTGGCATGAGACAACTTAGATGTCTGAGATAATGTCATAATATAATTCCTGACTGGAGTGATGTATTTTCTTTGTCATTTCATTGTCAGAATCTTTATTAAGCAGCGATGGTATTGGACAATTATTGGATTATCCCTGCTCCAGAATTTTGTTACTCTGTCAGCTGTTAAAATCCACTTTCTGAAGGCTAAGAACATAGTAGCACGTAGCATTGTATTGAACTGCAGAATTGATCAATCAGGTGTACTTGAGGTGCATCAGGGGTTCATATTGGTTCTTTCAGAGAGCTGATCTTCTTCTCTCTTTGTGACATATTTAATAGTATTTCTTCAAACAGATTTATAGTTTAATAATTTCCCTGCACCTTGATTGACTGTTAATCCAGCCTGTGACCTCACAGTGTCACAACATAGAGGATCCAGGCTGACAATAGACGACTTGGCTTTTTATGAGGTTCTACTCACAGGTGCTTATTTTCTGCTCCTCACTCCAGAATCTCAAGCATAACCACACCCAGCTCTGATTTTCAGTTGTTGAAGACCCTAATTACAGTATCACGCACCAAAGAACCAGGATCTCCACAGCTTTACTCAGACAGTGTCATTCTTAAATACTTGTGGACCCTCCATGTTTCTGGAATGAAGCCATTACTTGCTTGCCAGAACTATCAGCCGCTCCAGAGTAAAGCCCTCATATCAAGAGACGAGCACAGCAAGAAGCCATTCATGGTCTGCTTGTTGACTGCTGCGCTAAGTCGCTGCTATTATGACAATTATACAGTGCACTTCACTGTAAGGCCTCTTGTGACAGCTCAACTTGTGTCTTTTTCATGCACATGACTCATTGCTTAGGCAAGTGGGCGATTATTTTTAAAAAAAGCCAGTTTAGCTGAATATAAGGTTTTTCCATATGACACATGAGTGCTCCATCTTAGGAAGGTTTAAAAGTGGAAATATTTTATCATCATACTGTACATGCTGCTTAGAGACTAGAACAGTTTGCATTTGTTTGACGGGCCTGCAATACAAGTTGATCCCTGTTATTATGCTCAGCCGTGCAGAGCAGATGATTTCTATGCAAGAGGCTGTAGACTCAACATTTCATTTGTGTTCCTGACTGGGAAAAAAGTTTTTCAAGCTCACTTACCCCACTCCACCCTACCCCATAGTAGCTCCAGATTTCCTTTACTTTGTGGGAAAAAACAACATGCTTGTATATTTTTGTCTTCTTATCAGACAATAGTCTCCCCTTTGCCCTTTTTGCTTCTTCTGGGTGAGATAAACGTATATCAAACACTTCTGCCTTTGTGATCGGAGCTCTTCTGGAAGCAAAGGCAATGACTTTTCTATCTGGACATGTCTATAAATGTGATTTTCCTTTCAAGTATCATATCGGCTACGTATAGAAGAGCAGTGGCAGAAGCAGTATTCCAATTTTTTACTTGAGTAATAAATACCACAATGCTGTGAAAATTCTGTAAATGGGCAGTGTTTTGATTTCAGATAAATTTTTACTGGTGCTTTAATATGTGTGTTACAGTGTTCTGAAGGGGATGTTTAAAGTAAAGCTCATTTTGTCTCCTTCATATAGTAGTTTAATTGTATACTTCATACTGTAGTTTAATTTAGAGCAATGCATCATATTCAGTAAGATCATCATTTGTCTGTTGTGTCCCTGCCCTATGAGAAACACAAATCAGTAAAAAGATAACTTACCATAGGCTCAGAAAATCTACATTGTTTTCAGCTTTGTGCCACCTCATTTTTTAAAGATATCATTTTACTTAAGAAACAGGATACATTTAAATTGGACTTATCCTTCAGGTATCACAGATATGTTTTAAACCACATTTGGAAATACTTGGTTTTCATCAGTCAGGAAAGCAAATTTTTCTCAGTCTATAAGAAATATTTGGAACATTTGTGGATACTTTGTTTTCAGTGGACAGGCAGGGGATACAACATTACAATCTGAAAAGTAACTGTGAGATGTATCTGAAGAGAAGTTTTAAAAAAGCAGAAGTGGCATAAATTTGTACAAGTACAAATAAAGCCAAAGTGCTTATTTAGATTCCACCACTAATACAGAGATTTCAGACTGCATTTTCCTCTGCTGAATCTTTCATCAGTGTCTGATCGAGGCATAACTGGCATCGTAGCAGCCTCAACAAATAAAATACTTTCCATAAATGGACATTTTGAAATGGGTAATTTCCCCCTGGACAACTGTGTTTCCTGTTCCATGATGGCATGTTGGTGTGAATGGATGTGTCTGCATCTACGTGGTAGGACTGCCCTCTTCTCTCACTCGGACACAGCTCCCAGACGTCCCACCGGACTGACAGTGGCCCATAATGATGTCATAGGTGCAACAGCAGGCTGCGCCGGTGTAGTAATATCCTAGGGCTAATGACTTTAACAGGTTTGCTCTACTGTAGATGGTGGAGGGCAGTGGAGGAGGGGCGAGACCCCAGGGGCTTAAGCTACTTCATGCGGTTTGCTAATAAAATGCCTGTGTCAGGTCTAACCGTCAGCATGTGCTAAAGGCATCGTCTCCTTCTTCGTTCTTTTGTCCAGTATCCTCAGACATAGCTCCAGCTCTGTCTTTTGTGGCTGGAAACAGCTGCCTGGCATTTTCCTTCCTACGTTTTACAGGGGAAATTGTATTGTAGCCAACAGTTGCTGTGGTTGGTTTCCCTACAATAAGAACTGTGTCCCTGCAAACTGTTGCTGATACTTAACATGATATTAGTTCACTGTGTGGTGTAGATGTAGTTAGACCTCACAGTTTGATAGATGCAGATGCAGATAGAAACCTAAATACATGCATATGTTGGCACCACTGAAAAGTACTTATAGTTTTCAATCTTTGTGCCTCTGCCTGTGGTAACTCTTGCTTATCCTGGGACCATATGCTTTTGTACAAATCCAAATGGAAATGAAACCTCTAATTCAGTCAGACAGTCAGTGTTTCCTCTCTTCCCTGAAGTCGTTCTCAGTGTGGCTCTGGCCTCCAAACTGACCTTCTCCATATGATCCTGCCTTTATGAAAATGATGCGAGATGCTAGTGGCACTTTCAAAGGTGCACGTCTGGCCCGGGATCCTCTTTCAAAGTGCCCAATCCAACCAATCCACTGCTGGATTCCTGTGGTCTGGTCTAAGCTGAGGCCACATGAGAACTGAGAGGAGGAAAATTCCCTTTGAACTGGCTGCCTGCCACTGTTCTTGGTTGTAATGACTTTACCAACTTTTTTTTAAACAGCACACACATATTTAAGAGCTGTTACGGGAGTAGCATGGGATTATTTTTCACCAGTTGATTGTATTGGAAATTGCCCTAACCGATTTGTCCAGCTCTGCTCAGCTCGACGCATCTTTAATACGCTGACAGCTTGTGGCATCATGAGCTTTTCTTTTAAGATTTAATTGTTCAAGAAGAATGTTTTCCTATCAACTCCTAGCAAATGTTGGGAAAGTCACAGATGGAGAAGTTAGCATAAGGTTAATCAGACATGCTGACAAAGAGCTCCAGCGGCATGTCTGACATCACTGTTACTTGATGGCTGACGTCTAAAGAAAGCTGCAGTGTCTGATAGATGCCAGTCAAGTGGAACAAATGGAGTCAAGCTGTGATATTATATATTGGATGTGAACTTAAATCATTTTTATTTGTTTAATGGTTGTACTTTATTTATGGGCCTGTCTGCCCCTCCCTTTCCCACAAACACATCATCGCCCCCTTCCTTTTTTGCTAAAAAGAGAAAATGTGTTTGTTACATCACTTAGGTTGGCAGAGAGAATACATCTGGCTCAGCCACCCACCATCATGTCCCAAGAAGAGGGGGATTATGGGAGTTGAGTGCACACAGTTAAATTGGTTTTAAAGCAGCAGTGCAGCATGCAGGCAGAGGGAGTTCAGCACAAGTCTGCCCACCTGGTGCTCTCCTCCCTCGGGCTACAATCTGGAACTTGCTTTATGGGCAGTTTTAGTGTTTCACTCTTTCCTTCCTCTGAGGAAGCAGGGCCTGGGGACTCTGAGGTGGGCTCTCCGATCTCTAGGGCTGAGGTCACTGAGGTGGT
>JAQQAE010002674.1:0-21748 GCA_029823295.1 Pseudamia nigra | reverse complement strand
TGTAATTTTCATCATAGGTACACATCAAGCTTGAGAGACAGAATGTAAAAAAAAAAAAATCCAGGAAATCACATTGTTGGCCCTCCATGGCACGAGCTTGACACCCCTGTTCTAAGGTTACTCATAAGAAAATATGCAAGGTTTGTAAGTGGGATACCAAACTTTCAGACGCTATTGATCTTCAAGGTCAGATTACTTGGTACACTGTAGGGTGTCCCCAAGGTGTAGTAGGCACATATACAATTTTAAAGCCCCAAAGCCTAGGTCTATAGAGCCCAAAATGTAATTTTTGCACTTAGTGACCCTGTGACCTAATTAAATATGCAAATTAGGTCAGGTCACCACCATCTCCCTTCCCCCTAGTGGGAGTACCCATGTGTGAAGCCCACAGTGAGTGTTTCTATGTCCCTCTTCCGGCCTCTGCGGGGGATAATGAACAAAAACAGAATAATCACAAAAAGGACCAAAAACTTAAGCCTATATTGTGCAAAATAGACAAATTACATATTTAAACAGAGCAGAGCAAGTCCAAAGTAAAAAAGACAAGCATTAGGTGCAGTTGGAGTTTTAAATTGCAAAAATGTGGAGGGTAGATCAAATGTCTTTGGCAAATGTGACCTGACAAATCCAAATGTAAGACTTTTTAAATGACTTAAGGATTTTTTTTCCCCTTGTACTGTATAGTTGAATGTAATTTGTGACTTAAAAGAGCATATCTTTTTAAAATGACAGCAGAACATAATCTAATGACCACAAATGAATAAAACTGAAATACCGCCTTGAAAGTGTGAGAGGTCGTGTGATGCACATTATTTGACTCAAGCGTGAAATTAGACATCGCAAATCCAGCTTTTTGTTTTATTGATGCACAACATGTCATGTCCACATGGTACCTTCCTGGATTATTAAAGACACTTCATTGTCTTTTGACACTTTTCAATACAAGTTAAGAGACATCAATCAAGCAAAACTCCATGTATATTGACCTAAAAAAAACACAGTCATGGCATGGTGATAAAGAAAAAACGCTTTCCTTCCCTTATAACAAAGTGGAGGTAGAAGCCAGACAAAAGCAAAGTAAAAAACAATATAAGTACAGCAAATTAGTAACAAGTTAATATGCAACAACTCAGAACTACCTTGGGACAAACACTTAATGGTACTTTTTTGAATACTTCTCGGACACTTTTTTTCTATATTTTAACATTGCCCAGACAAAACCTGCATCTGATGTTTAATTTGACATCTAGCAGATTTCTCCACCAAACCTTCAGCTGCTAGACCTAAAAAGTAGTTAGGTAGAGTGCACAAAGTAACACAAAAAAGATTAAATAAGATTGCTTTGACATAAATAATCTCACATTGGCAACTGAATACCATTCTTCACCATCAGATAAAAAATTTTGCACTAATTAATTGTTAAGGCAGTTTCCTTATAGTTATGTTTAGGACTGGGCTGAAATAAAGATTAGTTTACTGTATATAAGTTGATTTGAAAAAATAAGTCCAAGTATCTCATATTTAAGCTGTGTTGCCTAATTTGTACAATCAGAGACCCTGAGTTTTTAGACGCAGCTAATAGTAGAAAAACACCTGGTCAAAACAGACTAGTAACATAACTCATGTGCAACATCACATGACAAAAAAAGTGATTTATCTTTGAAAATCTGAAATGCTGAACTTCATTTATACATCTTCAATTCCTTAAATAATTTGAGTCTAAATATCCCATCCAGGTTTTGTACCGTCTATTCCAGTTTTAGTAATTTCAGAAATGTATGTAATATAAAACAACTTGAAATAAAAATAGCACTTAGCAAAAAAGGAGTCAGTTTTCTGAAAAGCAGACATTGCAATCTGCATTATTTTTCTTTTCCTTTCCATGAATTAGAACCAAATGCTGCATTCAATAATGCAGCATTTGAGACATTGAGACATTTTGAAATGAAGAAGCTGCAGAGTTACGATGGTCTAACTCCCCCCTCCGCGTCCGCCGGCTGATTGGCTGATTTGTGAAATGGGGTTTCCTTGTAAATGAACCAGCAGTTTCCACCCCACAGGATGAGGTTGAGAAAACCAAAAATCTGCCGAATAAGAACATACATCAACATTCTCAGGCTCGTGTGCAATGTTTTTATAGTATTACACTAGATAATTGGGAATTGGTTAGTTTTGGTGGAAATTAAATTAACTTACCACTGAGGCATTAAGTCGACCCATGTGAGGTGTTGCCCCCGCGGTGCATTTGTTGGTGGGGTCCTTACAAGCGTGATTTGCAAGAATTTGCACGATCGTTGTGGGACTGGTGGCCACCTTCACATCAGTCAAACCTTTAGCCCAAGCAGAAGACGACACCAACCACAGAAAGGCAAAGGCTCCAGTCACCAACAGGTCCTGGTAAGGCACCAAAAAAATATCGATGAAAATACACATTAAAACTGCAGTCTGCACTCCTGTTTGACACAAGGACTATTGTTGGACACAGACTGGTGAGTGCAGTTCTAGTTGCTCAATGTCACACCCTTTCCGCTGTTCAATTTACACAACTCTGTCAAATGAACTTTCTCTGACCTCCTGCTGGATTCCATTGTAAACTGAAAAACCTTTTCACAGCAAAGCACAAACATACAGTATGAACACTAAGGAGCAGAGGGAGACGGTGTCTAGTCCTCGACTAAATGGCCTTTCAGACTAGATTAAATCTATTTTCTCAGTTTGAAACAGTGCTAGACCCAGCCTAGTCCTGGATTTATTAACTGCTCCAACACTAAGTTTAGGAAAGGTCCCATATCTTAACACTTAATTTATATCTGTGCTGCTTATATGTTTCTATAAAAGACTTTTGTAAGGATGTTGACAAAGTGGGTTGATTTGATTTTTCATTGGTATTCTGACGGCCTGTTTGTCTTTCTGTCACACACATTTGTAATTTCGCTGTACGGTGTCGTACCCACTCACGTTTAAACAGAAGACGCTCTGATTAATTGAACCACAGGTCATTCCTAAGGGGACCTGAGATGACATTCTGACAATAGGTGCTTCTTAATACAGATGAATGCCATTTTAATAATTAATTTTATAGAAAAAAGTTGTATATTTATAGCAGAAATATTGACCAAAGGTTCAAAGGTGCAGTTAATTCTACCTCAAATATGATTGTTGAATATAATGTGCGAGGGATTAATACATTTTAACTTGATAATGATCGGTTATGACTTTTGATGTCACAAACATCAGACATGTATATTTTGGTGATACTTTGGAGCAGAACAGAGCAGAGAGAGATACTGTGCAAAAATGTCCAATGCATTTTTTTGTATTTTGTAGTTTTCAAGGTTTTATATGTATGTTTGACTTGACTTTTCTACATGATTAAGTACAATTTCCTTGATAATCAAGCAAGTGTACTCAAGCTGCAATCGAAATACTGCCTACAGTAACAGTAATTTGATCTTTTCTTCTGCCCAGCCACATCATTCAGAATTTCTTAGGTCAGTCCATAATGCAGGTGTTAGTAATCAGTACTTTACTTAGATTTCAGAGAGCAATTTTTAAGTGATGTTCAACTATTGAGGCTCAAGGCTAATTAAAGCTAATCACTAATTTAAATTAAACCCTGTCTGGGAAATCGAGACAGGACAGACCAAGTAACTGAAATATTATCCAAACAACAAATGGCTACATGCAAACAGTGTCACTATAAAACCATTGTAAACAAGGCATGGCAGCCCTGCAAAGTTGTCCTGGCCTGCAAATCATATTTTCTACATAACAGCCCCCAGAAAAAAAACACATAATTTTTATACATATGCTGGTAGGTGAAAATAAAATGCAAAAATGATCACCCTATCTAAAATTGTATCATTTATCTCAACATCCATCAACAAAAATAATTGTGGTATGATACTTTGCCATTATTCAGCCCAACATGATTTGACAGCTACAAATTCAGCTGAGTGATTATTCTTGCTGAATTCATGCTACTGCCCAAGGAAAACACATACTTTCTTGCTTTAAAGCATAATTTTATGTCATGCTATAAACATGTTTCCAGGTTTATAATATTCTGACTGGGAAATATGGTTATGCAAAAACACTTCAATGATTGTGAAATACTGAAAATCATACCACGATTGGGCCACGACTTGATCCTCTATACACATGCTGGTAACCCAAGTAGAGGACAAGTGTTGCAGTGCTGTAGAGAAAAGCAAACACTCCAATACAGACAAAAAACTCCGCTGAGGATGCATGGTCTCCACTCAGGAATAATTTGGTGTTGGTGTCAGTCTGATTGACCTTACAGTCAGGTACTTCATATGGATGCTGCATCAACCTGTTTAAAAACACATTTATTTAGATTTTTTTGTTCATCCTAAATGTAAATATGTGAACATTTTTGTCATGGCACACACCTGAATGGGTAGTTAAACTCTGCATGTATTTCTTTGGGGATAGACCCATGGCACTGGACGTTGACAGCAGTGGTGCCGCTGTAACCTCCTGTTGTAGCAAAGGCAAATATGGCAAACACCTGGAGACACAGACATGAGAAAACATGAGACACGCTGGCATATGGTAGTGTTCAGGACAGTTTGCTGTTCAGACACATTTGCATCCATTTCCTGTTTTAATGCAATAGAGGAAGTTTTCTTCACTGCAGAATAGCACGTGGTGTAAGGAATTAACGGTTTACATATTCAATTCAATTCAATTCAATTCAATTCAATCTATATAGCGCCAATCATAATCACGGATTATCTCCAGCTTCACAATTTGAGGCTGAGACCTCATGATTATACAGACAGACAGACGATCATTTGCATTCACAACTATGGACAATTTAGAGTAGTCAACATATCACAGACAAATCACAGAATTAGCTAAACCTAAAAGATTTAAAAATTGAAAGTCAGTACAGCTACAAGGAAGAAGCACAAGGAAGAAATAAGAAAATGACAACAAAATAACATTTTAAACTATATAACGCACCTTTATATGCTTCAGTTAAAAGACAGAGACATACGAGCGATGAGTCTGATTTATCTAAATTCCTTATTGTGTTTATTTGACAGCTCCAAACTGATAAACATCCTTCCACAGTATTTCTATGCATGCCATGTTTAAAACTGTGTTAAATCCTTACACGGTGGATCACAAGACGACCAACATAATCAATTTGTGAGGCATTTTTTCAGCAGCGGATGGTCAACTTCTGTAAAGAACCAGCTACCACTTACAGCCATATGTGTTTTTTTGTTTTGTTTTTTTTTCTTTAAAAAGAGAAACTCACCCATTCAAGCAAACGGATAAAAGCCAGGGGCTCTTTCAGTGGTCCCAGGTCAAGTGTGAAACCTGAAGTGAGCACTTTCTGACGAGAAATAAACACAAACACAAATAAATAATGTGAGGGAGACAGGCAGAAGGAGCCGTTACACACAGCTGACACACGAATAGGCGTGTGTCCTACGAAATGTCGAATCATTAAGCGTCATTAAAGGTTTTCAGTCGAATTTTCAGGGCTGTTACCTGTGCGACCGCATCCATACTTAATCCAGAGTGGTACGAGCCGTTATGAATGTTTAATATGTCCGACTTCCTGGATGTTTTGCAGCTCTTTTCAGCCTCACAGACTTGAAAACTTTTCTCCAACTTCAGCGGAGCTCAGCAAGTGACACGTGACCAGTGACGTGAGGGCGTCGCGAGGGGCGCTCGTGGGACAGAGAAAAGTGAAAGTCAAGTTCGAAGCTCAGCCCAAAAACGACCCTTTATTTTGTGGATTGTATTGTTAATTTCTGTTCATTTTCTTTATTATTTTTGGTGAGATTATAGATATTTTGTTCGTTTTGTGTATCACTGTTGAATTTTGGTCTTTTCTGGATCATTTTGTTCAATTTTGCTCACTTTGTTGCTTATTTTTGCATTGTTGTGTTCATTTTGGGGATTTCTTTTGGTTCTTTTTATTAAAAGTACTCATTTTCCAGATAACAATTTTGTTGATTTCCTTGATTATTAGCATTTTATTTTTATTTAGTTTTTCTTTTTTGTTCATTATCTAAAATGTTTTGTTCATTGTGTAAACGCTTCATTCGTTTTATTGATTATTATTTACATTTCTTTTACTTTTTTGCTTCTTTTGTGGTCCTACTTTAAAAATATACCCAAATTTTGTTCAAAATGTATTTATGTATGGTAACCTCTTTATACAATACATTTTTTTGTCTGTTTTGATTTGACAAAAGTGGGTCTGAACTTGATGAATATTGGAATATGTGGGTCACGAGTTGAGAATCAGTTGAGAATCACAACACTACTTTACAGTGCACTGCTGCGACATTCAGATGGGCAGAATTTGGCATTAACAACAGGAAAGCATGGCTCCATCCTACTTTGTATCAGCGATTCAGGCCAGTGATGGTGGTGGTGTAATGGTGTGGGAGATATTTTCTTGGCACATCCTTTCCCCCTTGGCACCAACTAAGTATCGTTTAAACACCACAGCCTACCTGAGGATGGTTACTGACCCTGTCCATCTCTTTATAACCACAGTGTACTCATCTTCTGATGACTACTTCGAGCAGGATAATGTGCCATGTAATAAAGCTCATGTTATCTCAAACTGGCTTCTTGAGCATGATAATGAGTTCACTGAGTTACTCCAGTGGGCTCCACAGTCAGCAATCCAATCTAATGGGCACCTTTAGGATTTGGTGATATGGGAGATTCCCATCATGGATGTGCAGCCAAGAAATCTGCAGCAACTGTGTAATGCTATCATGTCAATATGGACCAAAAGGAATGTTCCCAGCATTCCTTTTATTTCTTAGGGATTCCAATATGAATCCCTAAGGAATGTTTCCAGCATCTTGTTGAATCTGTGACATGAAGAATAAAGGCAGTTCAGAAGGCAAAGGGGTTCCAATTTAGTACCACCAAAGGGTTCTTAATAAAGTGGATATAGAGTAGTGTACTGTATATATAGTATATAGTGTGGTCTGCTTTGGAGGCAACATCAGATAGAAAGATGCAAGACACCTGGACAGACTAATGAAAAATGCTAGATCAGTGGTATGAGAGAATCTGGACTCACTAGAGCTGTGATGGATATATGCACACAAAAGAAGCTGGAGGACCTCAGTTTGACCAAATAAAGGAGCAGCTGCACCAGACACTTAATGTCACTATGCTTTTGAACTGAATGTTATAGGAGATCCTTCATTCAAACTGCATCAAACTCCACAGTTTATGGCAGAAAAGACAATTTAGTAATTTGCTGATTTCACAAAGCCCTAATCTGCATGCATGTTGGAAAAAATAACCCATTGAATCCAAATTTTAGTTTAACAACCATTAAAGTAGTATGAATAATAAAAAGGTACTAGACTAGAAAATAAAGAAATCCCCATCATGACAGGACGGCATGTTACGAGTATAAACAAACTAGAGTCGCTCAAACTGTAGCCTGTATTGTATATTTGTTCCCTTGGCATTCATTACTCTCTGACTGTCAGCAGGTTTACACAAAATGTAAAGCATTGATGATCATGAATGTTGGTGCAAAGGAAGGACATAGACCAAAGACGAACCTCTAAAACAGTGGATCAAGACTGGAGCTGTCTTTCACAGTGTTTATTACCAGAGCAACATGGTGGTGCAGTGGGTAGCACTCGTGCCTCACAGCTACAAGGTCCTGGGTTCGATCCCAACACCGGGTGGTGGGGCCTTTCTGTGTGGATTCTGTTTGCATGTTCTCCCTGTGCCGGTTCTCTCTGGGTACTCTGGCTTCCTCCCACAACCAAAAACATGCACTAAGGGGTTAGGTGAATTGGTCACTGTAAATTGTCCATAGGCATGAATGTGAGTGTGAATTGTTGTCTGTCAAGATGGTCTTTGTCCCCCTGTATGTGGTGGTGTGCATTGTCTAGTCCAGCAGGAGGAAATTTGATTGATTGATGAGATTTCAGCCTTGAATTGTGAAGCGCCTAGAGATAATTGGTGCTATACAAATAACAATTGATTGATTGAGGGTGTTTTCAACTTAATATTATGACAACAAAAAAATTTACCTAATCTGTGGCACTACTAATGAAATTCAAAAAGAGCCTTTGTTACTTTTGCTGATAATTTTCAGATAAATGAAGCCAAGGGAAAAATGAGGACTGGATTTATTTTGTATTTATTTTGATACACTAGCAATTACAACATAAAATGACTGATTTATAGAAAATAAACAATAAATAAGCAAATCAAACAATCACCCAAAGGTGCAAAATGAACAAAATAATCATCATCATTAAACAGTCAACAAAATAAACAAAAAAATCTAAAGTAAAAAAAAAGATAAACATAATGTGTAGTCGCAGCTTTGAATTTCAGAAATGTGGACATAACATCAATTATCTGCAGCACATAAGGCCCAACTCATTCAAATGTAATTATTATAGCCTTATTTTGGAATTTTAGACATTTTGAGAATTTTTAACAAACTGTAGGTGTTCTGGGAAGACATTGGCCACCATTTGCTATTTATTTGTGATGTAATACTGGTTCCAAGAAGTAGAGTGTTGTTCTTGGTGGAGGTCTTTTTACTTTTCAAGTGTGAGCCCTGTAAATATAGTATATGTTGGACACTGAGTGAGCATGTAAATGTTAACAAACTGCTGCGAGTGACACCAGGTCTTGGTGTTCACTAGAGGTCACCATTTGTACACTCACGTCCTAAAGGTTATCCATCGGACCCTTTTCCAAGCACAGACATGTGCGTCAGATGACCCAGGCTGAACTCATGGGGTGTCTGTTTGTGTGATGCAAATTAATTTTTCTCAGCCTCCATTGGTTAGCTGGGTTTAAGCTTGTTGCTGCATTCTTGAATTTGCACAGTGTGTGACAGGACAGGAAGACATCTTGAAGGAATAACAGTGGCTTTGTTCTCCACCTTTTAATAGTTGCCTGGGCTGCCATGGGGGAGGGGCTGCTACTGCATTGTACAGTCCCTTTGTGGAGGAATGCTGCTCTACAGATCAAATTGTTTGGGTTTCTTGGTGAATCTAAACCAAGGAATACAGCAGCATGAAATAACACATGCTGAGATAATTTTTGACACCACAGGCTATGTTTGAGCATATAGCTGCAAGAAATGCCCATTCAAGTTAAAGGTTTCACCACTGAAACACTAGGCAAACTTGTTTAACAGCTTTTTGTTTTGGAGTGTGACATGATCACATGTTTTTCTTGTTGCAGGCTCACAAACTTGTTGGACTAGATTGGCCACAACAAGGAATTCAAATATGTGCATGGTAAATTCACTATACTGGCCACAGTTTAACTTTAGTCCCATTCTGAGTCAAACCCCACCTTCTACATGAATTGGAAAAGTGATACAAATTCAGAAATAGAATGAGAACAAGGTGATTAGTGTCTGAATGTCCAGGTGTGAATGTGAGATGAGAGGTGTTCATGGACATCAGGACAGCAGAGAATCACAGACATGTATACAGAACCATAAAGCTATAATGACATGTTCCAGTTGTACTTGAAAGTTAGAATTTCTGAGTTCGTAGTCGGAAATCTCATGTAGGATGCCCACTCAAGATGGAATTCCAACTCAGAAAGTCGGATCAAGCCCACCATCCCTGACTTTACAATTTGATATGGCTACCACTCACAACAACTGGATCAATACTGCCAATTTCTGTGGTATTTGTTTCACATTACTTCAGTCATGCACATAGTACTGTTCATTTTTTATCCATTGCATGTTTCTACACTCTTTGTACGTGCAAAATACCATGTACAGTCGCTGTCACGCAGAGTGGACATTTGTTTGGAAGTGGTCTATGCTCCAAATGAGCCAGCTTTCTAGTACACATCCATGTTTTTCCATCTTTGTAGCTGGAATGAGATCAGCTCAGCGTTTACATTACTGCCAGTTCTGACCCCCGAGTTCCGAGGTAAATGGAACACACCATAAGAAACACTGGAGTGGACAGCCTCACCCCTTTTGTGGCAAATGCAACTGTCATCTTATGACTGGAAACACAATGCAGTCAGTAGAAAGAAAACAAAGATATATTGCAACGTAACGTGTTTCCACAACATAGGCTGTTTCCATTGTGAATTGTATTGTTTTTGTGATCGTCCTTATTTATCTCCCAGAATGACCATCAGACTTGAGCCACAGAGTTACAGTATGTCTTTTTAATGTTAACATGCATGGTATCAATACTTGTCTATGTGAAAAAACTGTCACTTGGGTTAGCTTAAAGGCACTTTCCCATTGCACAGTTCTAGGGACTTCTTCATGCTGGTTCTGTTCATTTCTACAGTTTCACACTCAGAAACTATTAACTTTATTGCTACACAGAGTGATGGAAATAACAGTTCAATAAGAGAAGCCAATAGCAAATCCAGTAGCTATTCTAACATGACCATAACCTGTGCTCATTCAATCTGCCAAAATGTCATAAATTGGAACAGTAATTCATAAGAAAAGACTGACAGACAAGTCTGTTGACAGGGGATCAGAAGCGATGCAAGAACCTAAAGCTATATGTAGTCAGGTCACAGATTGTGGGTCTATAGTTTGATTCCAGGCAGAGATATCGGCTTTGGGGCTTTTTCCCCCCAAAAACACATGACCAGTAGTCAAGGGTTTGGGATCCACTGTCCATCACATGCACAAATTTAATTAACCATGCAATAAATAACTCAGTGAAGCAACAAAATGAATAAATACAATTTTGAAAATGTGATCACATGATTAAAAACTCGTCTTTTTTACTGTGACAATCTATGTCATTTCAACGGCCACACCTCAAATATCAAAGGCTGAAAACTGAAACTAGAATTGCAAATAGAATAGCCCCCTTTCCATTCATTACACTATAATAAAAGGCAAGGGTGTAGGTCTGTTTAAACAATGTGAGGGACAGTTTGAGTCAGGTATCTGAGGATCCTCTTGGAAATTTTGAGCACTCAGGACTTCACTTTCTGTGTTGAAATAATCTGTTAGGAATCAAACTATGCCTTTGCCCTCAGCATGTATTTATGAAGAGTATAAAAATGAACTTTACAATCAAGAAAAATAAGCAAACAAATAATCAAAAAAGAAACAAAAATTTAAAAATGAACAAAATATTCCACTAAATGAAGAGAAATTAACTAAACTAAAGTCCAAATTTATGTGTTTTTACTTTTTAAATGATAATGAAATGAGTATTAAATCTACAAAATGAACAAAATTGAACAAAATAATGAAAAAGATTAAGAAAACAATCAAGTAAATGAACAAAATATCAACCACCAACAAAATAAGCAACAAAGTGTTCAAAAATGCACAACAATAATCAGGAAAATTAACAACATATTCACAAAATAACAAATACCATATTTTCCGGATCAAACGTCGCGTTTTTTTGCAAAGTCTGGTGAAGGGAGCGACAAATACATCAGAGCAACTGGTATTTTAAAGAAATTTGACTATAGGGTGTTTGACACACTGACAGCCGCTACAGGAGGCGAGTCACAAGCTGGCACGGCCGCGCGCCTGGCACGCGTTCCCCGAACAAATGCGACCTGTTCTGCAGAGTGACTAATGCACGACTAATGCACTAACATACAGGAATGACATATCACCCGGAAAATACGGTAATCAAAAAAGTAATGAAAAGTTAACAAAATAACACAGAAATTACGAAAAAACATACAGTGAATAAATTAACTTAAGCGTGCCACTGCTTTTTTAAAGCAACTTTCTTTAGAAACTTGACAGTTGCAGTTGGTGTCTTCACAAAAATAAATGATGACGTGCCATCACATCTACACTGAAACTAAACTATGACCTTGATGGTTTAGCAGTGTTATTGATATGGTACTAATACAGCGGTGCACAAATTCCCACCATAGAAAACTGTGGGTAAGAGTCAAAAGAAATGACCATTCATTTTAATACAAGGCACATGTAGCTAATGTGCTAAGTATTGTGTGCATTTTGATAAATGATTATATTTATTCCTTACCTTTGTATTTAGTGCATTAAAACAGAGTTACCCATAGATATTTTCAGATATTCACTGTATGTAAAATTACTTAAACTGTTCAAGTAATTAATGTGGTTTATTAATCATGATTAATGAACTACATTTACATGATGTTTAACTTAAACATCATGTAAATGTAGCTCATTAATCATGTACAGTAGCCTATTCAGTTGAATTGAACTGAATTCAAGTTGCCCAAAATATATATTTACTTTTCCCACTTCAGTGATTTTGTTGGGATGGATTGAGTCATTAAAATCATACCAATACCAGAGGCTACAATAGACAAGTCAACAAAGTAACAATTACTCCATGTTTTCAATAAAGCCTTCAGGGCAATGTGTTCCGACTCAACAAACTTTTGTATAATTTCTATCATCCCCCTGAATTTACACAAAGCTTGGATTGTATTATGAGGAAATCAATATTTAAAACTCATACTTAACCATTCTAAGAAAATTTGAAACTGATTGTCAAACTTTGTGAAAAGTCAAATAGCAGGACCACAATTAAGTGTTAATAATCAGTCTTGACTCATCTTAGACTCCACAAAATCTATTTTTAAACAGAATAGTTGACATTATTTTGGGAGATTAGGTGCATAAATTGTAGAGGAGACGTGCCTTGGTATGATATCAGTCATCTAAAATCATTCTAAGCACATCGTCTCCAAATTACACTCAAATGTGGCCAAAAAGGTATTTTCTCTGCATCAAATCAAGTTCTGTTTGGATGTAGGTACAAAATAGTATTGCTCAACCTATCTTGAAATGGCTTTGACAGCTAATAATGGGAAGTCTATGTTTGCCCCTCCCTTTTAGGTTTAGCCAATTAAAATACAGTGTGGGTGGACTGAGGATCTCCGCAGCCAATCAGAGCGATTTCTCTCCGCACGGGGGCATAACAACTCACAGAGACGATTTCAGCTATCGTTACAGTGGATCATGTTCGCCGGGGAGTTACAGCGCGAATAACTGGTGTTAAACATCAGGTCAAATCAGAAAATTGAGATTTAATTTTGCTTTAATTAAATAGGTTTTGCCTTTGCAGCTGTGCGGGAAAGCAGCCGGAGCTTTGAGGACGCTCCGTGTTTTTAAAGCCCGAAATAGTCGCTGTCAGGAAGACTACTGTTTTGTTGATGTCATCCGCGGCAGCAGAACGCTAGCGACCTTCAATTTCTAGGCAAGACCGGGATAAACAAAGACTCGGGTTGGCTTGTCTGTTTCATTCTCTGCTTGGTTTTCTTTGCCACCGCTTTCCCGCAATGAGAATGGGAGTTTTGCTGCCCTGTGTTGTGCTGCTATCTGTGTGCACTTTCACCAGCACCGGGTTAGATTTCCAGCAGGAGCCGCAGCCTTTCGGACAGTCGGTTTTTGTGAGGAATTCAAACACGTTGGAGAAAGCGGTGAAAATCGTAAAGAGATCTCTGCCTGCATGGCTGACTGCTTCAGCACAGCACAAGATAAGACGAAGAAGCACCGAGAAGGGCGACTCCTGCAAAGCTCTTCAAGGATATGAGAGCAAGTTAGACGCCAACAGCCACAGTGTAAGTTACCAAACTGAGGTCCTGTTACACTTAGCACGTCTGACAATTCAACGAGCGTGGGGAAGATGCTGCGCAGGTGCTAAACCAGGTGCACGAACAGGCCCAATCAGCCAGTCACACCTAGCACTGGCTCACATGGAAAATATACTCCAGTATCAGAGGCTTCAGCTATTGTATTTTTATTGAAATTATCCAACATAAGCCAGAATCACGAGATTTGGTAGATTTTTTTTAAGTATTTGACCAAAACGAGAAATCTGGCTTCTTTGGATGCAGTGAAAAAATCCACATAGCATAGCATTTTATGCTGTAACTGGTTCAATATACAATCTAAGATGTGTAAGAATAAAGAATGAATTTACAGTGTGTTTTCAATATTAAATCAAGATGAATACCAAAAATGAACAGAATAATTCTCAAAATGAACAAAACAATTGACAAAGTGAACAAAATAATCAAGGCAATGAACAAAAAGCGAACTAAGTTGAAAAACAAAATGAGCAAAAATGAAAAAATCAAATGAGACAGTCAACAAGATATGAATTCACTAGGGCTGTCAAATGATTAAAACTTTTAATCTGATGAATCATAGGATCACTGTGGATTAATTTTGAATAATCACAATTAATACCCATTCTTCGTTTTTCATTTTGTGTGATCAAAAACACTGATGATATAAGGTGATATAAACACTCGACTAAAATTACTTATTTTACATTAAAATGTTTTTTTTTTCCTAGTTTAAACGTATGTAACTAAAGGAAATTACACCTGCTTTGTCGAACTTAACAGAACTTCTGTAATGTTCTGTTTAGATGTTTTTGCTTTTTTACACATTGTTCACTACCTCAATCAGTAACCAGTGGTACTCCAGCTAACGAATGCAATCTGTTCCGGCTTCATGTTCATTGGCCGAAACGATCGTTAGCCGGTGCCAGTTTTTCCATAGGAATACATGTAAAATGAATTAATCCATTCTGGACGGGTGAAAACTCCCATATAAAGTATATATTACACACCCGTATGTGCACATATATTCATTATTATTTTTTGAAAAGGAAGTTATGTTAATTATCTGAAACGGAATACATGAAATTAGTTCTAAAAATGATTTAGAATGTATTCTTACCTTGGCTTATGACTTGGCAGTAATGAATGTCTTCCTGCAGTGTGTCAGTGGACACTGGGTCTCTTATCAGCTGTGTTCGCACGCTTCCATAGCCATAAACACAGCTCCAGACACCGGAGCTGCTGGCTGTAATCACAGCTCCAGCGTGTTTACGGCTACTGTTGTTAGCCGTGGCTAACAACACAGCTACGGCTACTGTTGTTAGCCAGCTCTGGAGTGTTGTTAGCTTATAACTGCAGAGGCTCCGCGTCCAGCGTTGTGGTGTTAGCCGGCTCCGGAGTGTTAGCTTACCAGAGTGTTGTTAGCCTGACACCCAGGCCAAAGCACTGTTAAGGAGCAGGCAGCTCTCTAGCAGAGACATCGAGCTACCTGTGGTTAGCATTCGGCCTATTGCATCCCACGGGAGCTTTGTGTTGACTGTTTACATCCGGGTGATGGTTCACTTCCAGTTCTATCTCATGTGTTACCTGAATTTTTTCCTGTTAACTGGTTCAAAATTGTGGCTTATTTTTTTATTTTATTTTTTTCCCCCCTTTCGGTACCTGGATTTTTTGTTACCAGAAGCGTTCATTAGTTGGGGTACCACTGTAATTTATTTCAAAATATGTAAGAACTTATACTTTTACATTTAAATTGACTTTGAAGCAGTAAATACTAAAGAAGTTGGCAGTGACGTGGGTCAAATGCAACATAAGATGTCATCACTTTTTTTAATAAGAGTTATTGTGTGTTAATTGCATTAACACGTTAATTGCGTTAAAATTTTAATCTAATTAATCATGCAAAAGGTTTAATCCGGATTAACTCATTAATTTTGACAGCCCTAGTAAAAAGACAAACTTGGTAAAAGATGGGATGAAAATGTAAAATACACAATGAGACAAAACATTGTGGTGTCTTAGATCCTGATTTAGAATTCTGGTCGTTTTGATTTAATGTCGGTATAAATAATTATGATAATAAATAATTCAATATGAAGACAGCCACACTTTTTATTCAGCACGGCAAAAATTATGTAAAAAAACCAGGTTCCTGGTTTTAAACCCTTCTTCATTGTCAGAACATAAGACAAACTTTATGATAACGATTTGGGCTGTATGAGGAGTTTGTCTGTAGACTGTGTAGTCACATGGGAAAGTTTGATTTCCTTGATGAACACGTCTGCTTGCCTGGTTATCAAGGAAATGTGATTACTCATTGGGAATGCTGCATTTTTCCCAGGTCAAACATGCAAACACAAAGTGGCCTGTGAAACCCTTTTAAAAATCTACAGTAAACTGTGACATTACTTTGCCTGATTTGCACAAAACCTCTCTGCCCCGTGTCACTAAAACCAAGACAGCAGAGTCTGTTTATTTTCTTTAGTTTCTGCAATTTTATCTGGACCTCCTTTTTAAATTACAGTCTTGTATGATTTTATATATTTGCTCAGGCTGGGATGAGAGATCAAGAAGGACCATAATACATCTGATTAAACTTGGTTCCTGAGGTATTCACTTCTATCCTGAAGTGAGAAAAGCCACACTCAAAGTGTAACCAAAATTTGCCCTGTAGTTTTTGAGTTATCTTGGTAATATCCAAACAAATATAAATGGAAATGGATAGAAATTTAACGAGTTAAGTTTTTGACTTCCCACACAGCTGAAGAACTGGAACCTCCACTCAATAGTTTTCCTGCTTGACGACATGCACAGTATCCACTGAATTCTCACCAAACCAGTGTCCCTCTGACGTGCTCCGCTGTGTCCTCCACCTTATCTTATTCTAGATGGGTGCAGATTTCATGTCTTCATGTCTCTGCTTCACTACAAGGAAATCTGTCTAAATAGTTACAGTAATTCGGTCCAAGACAAATCCATGTGACTGGCTGCATGGTAGTTATTTCGCGATGAACACTTGTTTTTGTGTGGAAGTGAAAGCCAGCAGCAGATCTGTGTGCATTCTATTTTTCACCATTTAAAACATAAAAAGAGCCGAGGTTGAATTTTGATAATGACTATCACATTTTTGGCACCGAATCCAGACAGAAAGGAAGAGCACTCACATTAATGCAGGGATTAAAACATGTAGGTGTCTTTTGTAATGCTGTGCTTAAAACAAAAGGTAAAAAGAACAGGAAGCAGGGTCCTGTGCTGCTCATTTGCTTAACTTCTAATGCCATGTGATCGACTTTGCATTGCAACCTTTGTGTACTTAACCTCAATAACCTAACGTCAGAGGAATTCCCAGAGGCTGGAACTTGTCCTTCCTCGCGAGGTTTCTGCTGCTTAGCTCAACAATTCACCAAGCACTCAGTAATAATGATGATTATTTATGGAGCACTTTTTGTAGAAGGAAAAAATAAAGGAAACTCCAAAGAGAATGCAATGGCAAAAGGTGCAGCAACATATGCCTCACAGAGGCGAGATAGAAAAAGTTACAGCAAGACAAATGTTGCAAAGCAGAAGATGGTAAAAGAGGAAGGTGGAGGTATGACAAAGCAAAACATAAAGGCTACATTAAGAATAAATAAATACAAATTAAAGTAAAATGAAGAACACAGATACAACAATCTTTTCTCAGGCAACAGAAACTTGTCAGATGTCTTTTTTTTTCTTGCAGGTAGAGACATCACATTAACCTAATCTTGTTATTGTCAGAGTAAAAATGTGGTTGTTGACCTTGTTTTTAGCGTGGTTCTTCTCTGTTTTGTAGTTGGCTTGAAGCCTCATACTTCTGCTGAAACATATGTCTGTTCTGATAAGTGATGCTTTTCTTTTTCACTTTGTCAGCTCTACTTGAAGACATGCTGAGACGAAACATGCTGCCTATTAAAGGAAAACTACACAGTCTGCAGGCAAACTCCTCAAACAGGCTTTGAATACACTTTATAATTATGTGGTCAGTTCATCGCTGTCCATCAGCTGGGCTCAAGCAGCTGTCCATATAAAGTCCTCAGCTACTTACAAAGTGTCATTATAAACTGCTATAACATTTTTATGTATTTTACTGTAAATGTGAAAGATGACGAGCAGCATAATCATGAATGTTACACTTAAATGAACAAAATGATGAACAAAAACCTAAGTTAACAGACTAATTAACAAATTGGTTCGTTAAAGCTCTCAGCCTTATGTTTGGGAAAGGCAGGATTGTCCAGAGTAATACAAGTCAAACACACAGCAGCATGACCGAATAAACAACAGGCTCTACATTGCTGAGATAGTTTTAGGAACTGGTTTGACACAAAGCATAACACACCTGTATCTTAAAATCTTTTTTTATACAACTTAAAAGAGTAATTGTTTCTTTTCTTTTACAGTACCTCTTCAATGACCTGAGCGGCTCCGTGTCTTTGGCCTGGGTTGGAGACGGAACCGGGGTGAGTGTTCATCTGTTTACTACCTGTACACATTATGTCTCTCCTGACTGCCCAACATGAGCTTGACTAATGTGGCTGTATAATATGACAACAGTGAGACTCGCATCAGAGTCTCATGCACATTAATAAATGATCTGTTGCCTCAAGGTGAATTTTCTCTCTTGGCAGGTGATCCTGGCTTTGACAACTTTTCAGGTGCCTTTCTTCATGCTACGACTGGGACAGTCCAAACTCTACCGAAGGTAAGTCTCACATCATTATCGCGTGTCAAACCAAAAGTACTTGCTTCGTGTTTGTATTTGCATTTAATTTGGCTGATTCATGTGTCTGCCAGTGAGAACTATGGGAAGTCTTTCCGGGATGTTACTGAGCTCATAAACAGCACTTTCATCAGATCAGAATTTGGCATCGCTATTGGTCCAGAGAACACTGGGAAGGTGAGGAATAACCAGACAAAGACTGTTCACGATTGCAGGTGGTTGTAAAGGACTCATAACATCATTGATGGTTTCATCAGCTCACCATTTACTCTGTTTTGTAGGTGATACTGACAGCTGAAGTGTCCGGAAGTCTTGGGTCTCGCATCTTTGTCTCAGATGACTTTGGAAAGAGTTTCAACAACCATGACCTGCCCTTCATTCCACTCATGCAGATCACATACAACCCTGAAAACTCCAATGTGCTACTGGTCCTCAGCAACAATGTAAACACTCTATGACCTACTCCACTGGTTTTGAAAAGAACCATCAGTTAGCTTCATGTGGATGTGAATATTTCACATTTGTAGTGTTTTTGTTTTTTCATTGTTACTCATTTAAGGGGTTAGGTGCCCTTTTCACAGCATGTTGTAAACCACTTGAGCAAAGGCCACCTCCTCTTATTTCCTCACTTCAGAGAACCACCTCCTGGCCTTCATTTATGAGTTTACATAGCACACTTATTAACCAGGCTGTGTGATGGCAGCTCTTGGTAAACCTTGAGTGAACAGGTTGAATTACAGTCAGAGTAAAGGAAATTCATAGGATATGTTTCCAAACATATTATACTTGTTAGGAAATAAAGACATTGAACTTTGCTGAACTGCACAATTAGACTAGCAGTTGTTTAAATTCTTCATAATTTCTGTGTTTGGGACTTTTCGGACAGAAATTATACCACAATGACATACTGAGACTATCCTTGACATGAACCCTCTGCTAACAATGCAACATTCTCAAGCCTTCACATGAACATTATCATCAGTAGTTCTGTCATGCAGACTGAGAGAAATAGAGGTGATTTTCAGGGAGGTCAGTGTCCACTGGCTGTGGTGATTCAAATGTATGACTTTACAACTGTAATAATTGAAGTGTTTTGTATCCAAGTGGTATTTGACACTTCAGAGAGGCTGCATTTCCCACAACTGTATGTGGTTTCAGTGCCTCGAGCAGGCACACACCCAGTGCTTCACAGCAAAGAACTGGAACTGTTTATTCACACTTTTTAAGCCTTAACAACATTCAGTTTTTTTAAGCATTCAGATGTAGTGGTTATTACTTTTTGGCGTTCTAAGAAGCTCAGAATATACTGTACATTTACCACTGTTGTTTGTTTGATCTAAAGCTGTTTTCTCTGTTTCCTTAGAATGAACTGTGGCTGTCAAAAGACTTTGGAAGCAGCTGGAAAAAGATCCATGACATGGTGTGTCTGGTGAAATGGTAAGAGGAGACAAACGTGTTAACATGTTAGCACTAGGTGGTTGTTGTGTGTTACTCAGTGTCCTCAGGTGACTGTTTGTCAAGGGAAATATCATTTTTCAGATGGACTAGGGAGGAGTAGAAGCACTTCTTTCTTACTGGTTCAGCTTGCATCAAAGATTTGTAAATGACTTGTCCTTTTTCCTCCAACAAGCTATTATTACTGTTACAGTTGCTATATAGTACTCTTTTTGTTCTTTGATGATGAGACAAAGACACTTCCATGTTTTCAGAGCTGCTCCCAGGCATAAGCTCTACCTTTTTTGAATAGGCAAATAATGTGCATTTCAATCCGTGACTTTTTAATCAAGTTGTAGCCAAGCCCTGGCAGCAGGTCTTGTTGTTATGGAGGCACTTCCTTGTAACCATGCATGAATATTTTGGCAGCTCTCGTTTCACTTTGAATACAGTGTTTTTGAGGTCACTGTGCCTCAGAGAGTTGAACGTATAAAGCATCATAACTTTATTTTATCCCACAAGACCCTGATTTGAAAAGCTGCAGGAAAGTAGTTCATTTTTATCTGAAGCAGGATATTTCTGAAGTCAAGTCATAACACTCACAGGGAAGTACATATTTAGTAAGGGCGTAGCTGAGTAGTTGCTTGTTGCTGGTTCTTGATAAGTCCTGTCATGTGATGCTTGGTTCCACAGTGAAACCGCATCTATAAAAGAAACTAACATTTTGAAATATTTTTACCTGGATGATTTTGGTGTTGCAAAAACTGTCACAATGAAGCTGTCTGAATGTCTGTCTGTCTGTCTGTCTGTCTGTCTTCACAAGTCCCTGGCTCATGTTACTCTTCATCTGAAATGGTTTCTTCTGTGATTTGTTTTTCAGGGGGAGGAAAAATACCATCTACTTTACAGCCAACCTCAACGGTTCCTGCAGTATGTAATGATTAATTCACTTTAAACACATGGAAGAATGAGAAGATACATATTCTCATTTTGTTGTTGTCAGTGTTTGTCCCTTTTTATTATTTCCAAATTTGTGTTGCATTGTTATGCTTTTCACATATTAATGTTAAGTGATTTTCTCCCAGGTGAACGGGGAATGCTTGAACTGAGGAGGACAACAGACTATGGAAGAAGCCTGAAGACTGTTGCCACTAAGATCTACTCGTTCGGCATTGGTGGACGCTTCCTCTTCGCTTCAGTAATGACAGGGAAGGTCAGTGCTGGTCTAAATACACAGAAATATGATCAGGCATCCAGCCATAAAGTATTGACTGTTTATACCTCTGTGTGGAAAAAGAGAAGCATCAGTCAATAGACATTTGTTTCATTTGTATCATTTTAAAGGTCAGTGTGGGGAAGGTTACACTGGAGATGTGTAGGGTTTTTTCAGATCACTACTTCCTCTATTAAAAATGTAAGAAATATTGCAACTATTTTAAGTTACATACATTTTGCAGTGCATTTGGTTAATTTTATACAGCTGTTTTAACAGTCTTCGCTTATGGCCATGCTTTGTAAAATTTGTCTGTGCAGTTGTCCCTCTTGTACAGTGGTCCCTCATTTATCGCGGGGGTTATGTTCTAAAAATAACCTGTGATAGGCGAAATCCACAAAGTAGACTCCTATGGAAGAACTCGCTTCGGCTAATGTATGATTAACTGGGGAACCACTGTATTTGTTTTAAGGCTGTAAAACCCCTCATCACACACTTTACACACTATTCTCAGACAGGCATTTACATTTTCTCACATTTCTCTCTTATTTAAATACTCTCAAAATTCAAACCTTCATAGATTTTAAAATAAAAAATAAGTACAGTATTATAGAACTAAAGAGCAAAACCGGTTTTCAGGCCCAAACATTTGTTTGAGAAACAAAAAAAAAAAAAAAAACAAATGCTTTCCTACAGAAAAAAACACAATGGCCTCCAGAAACAACACATTTAATTTCAACGATCAACCTACGAAGCTGGACACACAA
>JAQQAE010002673.1:0-21749 GCA_029823295.1 Pseudamia nigra | reverse complement strand
TGTTTTTCCTCATACTATTGCTCGTTAATTTGTTTCTTATTAATTCATTATTGTTACTTTCCTTGCATATTTTCTTCCCTTTTGCTAATTTTGTTGATTTTTTTTCATTCTCTTGATTGTTTTGTTAAGGTTTTGACCATTTTGTCGCATTTTGATCCTGATTTTGTTGCATAGTTTACTCATTTTGATAATTTCCTGACTATTTTGCCTGGTTTCTTTGTATTTAATTGATTATTTTTGATTATTTTTTATTTCAACCGTTTTTACTTTTTTGTTGAAGCACTTCGGTAAGCTGCTGTTTTTAAACATGCTATATACATAAAGTTTAATATTATATAAGTAGATATGGAAAATCTGACATTTGAGTTAAATAACAGCATCAGTAGCTGGGTGGAAATGAACTCCAGTAAAAAAAGAAAACAACAGAAACATGCCATTAAATATAAATATATTGTCTCATTATACAGTGTAGTTAAATTCTGTGCTATGAGGTGAGGATAAATATATTGTCAGCGATTCTTTTTCATGCTGAATGTGCAAATATTTATCTGTTTTTTTTAAGTCATTCGGTACATTCATGTTGCTAACGACTCCAGTGTGAAGTGGATGTTACAAAAATAAAAGTGTGGAATTTCCTCCATGAACAACATACAGTAAGCCTTTGAATTACTCAAGGTGAACCTGCATTTTAATCCTGATACAGATATGACCAGGATGAAATGAAGACGTGAGGCATTTAATGTGCCTGAGCAACACAGATAATATTTTCATTGTTCTTAACATTTATATTTAAGTAAAATACATGAAAGTGCTGTGAAGTGTGGACAAAGGTTTGCTTATTCAGTTTAGTAGTAGAGCCAGAAACACTTATGTTCTTATAATTAAAATGAAAAGGCACTCACACTGACAGTGATATCATACATACATTATACATCTGAATTGTGGCACATATATGGCACATTATGGACTGTCACTTGCTGTGATTGGTCCTAAGCAGAGGTAGGTAGTGCTCAAGTACATTTACTCTTTTACACTCGAGTAGTTTTTCTAGTAAAATGCACTTCAAACAGTAATTGATTTGCAGGATATTTTTGACTCCTAGTTCTATTTATGATAAAAAAAAAGTACTTTGACTCAGTTACATTGTCCTCCACCTCTATGAGTAGGAGTAAAAACAAAATAATCAATTTAATTTAAAAAATGAGTAAAATAATGAAGCAAAATTAATAAACTGAGCAACAACATGAATAGAGGTGTATAAAAATAATCAGAAAAAGCAACAAAATGAACAGAGATGTATAAAAATAACCAGGAAAAGCAACAAAATGAACAGAGATGCACCAAATCAACAAAAATCTGAACAAAGCCGTCAAGAAAATTGTAAAATTACTAGTATAACTGAACAAAATGAGAAAAAAAATATGAAAATGATTAAAGACATGAGCAAAAGTGAACAAAAACTATAAAAAAAGCAAAAAAAAAATTAAAAGGTAAATAAAGATAAAAGTTGAAGATTCACAAATACAGGAATGACACTGGTAAAAAAAAATCAAACAATCAAGTTAAAAAATTAGTAAAATAAATAACAAAAATTCAACAAAATACATTAGGTTGTAATTAATTCCATTTTAAGAACTTAATCAATACTTGTGTAGGTTTATTTTTATAAGACACTTTTTTACTCCACCTCAAGTAATTATGTTTGACTACCTCTACTCTACTCGTAATTATAAAGTAACACTACTTTTCCATTAGTACTGTTTCTGTTTAATCTACCCACCTCTGGTCCTAAGATGTTCCTCTTGTTTCAGTTTTGTGCTCTCACCACATGCGCTAAAGTGATGAATAAAAGCACTGTTGTGCAGTTTATTTGTACTTGTTGTTCACTAAATAGAAAAGCAACGAGGGACATAAAGCACAGTGCAAATAGTGAAAATGTGCTTTTCTCTTTCAAAATGCTCTGTCTTGCATCAGAACCAAAACAATCATTTGAAAAGTAAGACCACTGTAATGACATATTGTACTTAGTGTAGTTTTTGTCCCATACAGGAAGAATGCAGGCTAATTACTGAGGAGTGTGGACTTTAAGAATTGCAGTGTGAACACGTGCAGCCTTACATAAATATAGATCTGAATGTATTGTGAGGATGATAATGAGAAATAGATAGGCTTCCTCTGTTAACATCTGTGACACACTTTGACACCTGTACATACCGACAACAGTCTCAGATATGATCTACGCCATAAAAAACCAGTCCGTCTGTGTTCAAGTGTCACAGCACAGACGGTAGCAAAATGAAGAACCGCCAATCGAACTGTTCTTCTGCTTCAGTGGTCTTGCTTTATTTTTGTTATTTTCAACACTGTGCACTAATACTGAACACATATGGAATTATGTATCAAACTAAAACGTGTTAAACAACCCAGAACACTTTCTATATTTTACATTTTCCAGAGTAGCCACATTTAGTTTCCCTCGTCACATTCACAATGTAGATTCAGGAGGTTTTCAGTCCACAGTTGAACCTTTTCAAGAGTTCTTTTGTGCCATTTTTTGCCTTCTTAATGGGCTTTCACACATTTTATTAGGTATTTATGCATTCCCCGTCTCACCGCTGTATGCTGCTGTTACAAAGGAGTTTCCCCAGTGTGGGATTAATAAAGTCTTATCTTATCTTATCTTAGACGAGTGATTTTTCCCCAAACTTTTTATCTGAGGACCCAATTTTTAGAAACGACAAACCTCCACAACCCAAATCACAAATGTATGAGTGAACCTGTTCATAAATTAATACTACTGACCATTTCAACAGCTATTTTATATTGTAAGGCTTACATTATGATCAAGTAAATGGCCCATTTGAAAGAAAAGTAGGCCAAAGAAACCAGTTTAATTTAATGCTTGTGCTTTTTAAGACACACTTGAATACAAAATACTTGAATTTAGGTAAAGGTAACAAGCTCTCGTTCATTATAAGCACAATAATCAGAACAAAACAAATATTTAGTATTAAAAGCACAGATCTTGTTTGCTGGAAATGCAAGAAATGGTTAAGTAAAGAGACAAGACAGTCCATCATTACTGTAAGAAATGAAGGTCAATCACCAAAAAAATACCAAGAACTTTTTATGTTTCTTATGTGCAGTCTCCAAATCATCAAAAACTATTTTAGGTTTTTGGAGACTAGTAGTTCTCATAAATGTCTAATCTGGAAACTGTGTTTTTTTACTCTACTATCCCGGTGTTCCTCCCCCAAACTTTTTTACACTTTTTCCCCCTCTTTAAGGTCAGCCCAAACCCAGTTTGCTGCCGTTTGTGAATTTCCCCCTGTGGGATCAATAAAGCATCTATCTCTGTAGCTCTTCATCATCCTTTCTTGGTACAGCCCCCCATGAGAGCCAGGTTCATCATAGTGATTGACAGTTTTGGTGACTGGACTTGCAGACACATTCAAAGTTCTTGACATTTTTCTTTCCTGAGTGTTATTAGTGTCACTAATATCGACTCTGTGCCAAGCCTTCCTCTGCAGAAGACGACTGATGATGTAAAACACGTGCAGACGGCAAGAAATGACAAATCAATTCACCTGTGTTTTGAAAAGCTGTGGTCAGAGTCAAATGTGTCAACTTGGGCCAATCTAAAATACAAACCATGTTCTGGGTTGTTGAAACTTTTTGTTTACTACATAATTCCTCGCAGTTATACAACATTCAGTAAATAGGCAGCAAGACTTGGAGTAATATTCCAGCTGAAGTAAAAGAATGCAATACATCTAAAACCCATTTCAAATGATGGCTAAAGAGAAACTAGATCAGTGAGTCTTAATATTAGGTCAATCTGTCATATTTAACACTGTATATTTTCATACATATTTGTTATCCTGTGGATTCACACACATCTTTTGCTGTGCATTGTTTGATGGTGTGTTATTTTTATTTGTTGTTTTTGTCTGACCTGCCAAGGACAACAAAATGTAAAGCAACCTTGTTGCCAATTCTGGCATATTTACATTGATAAAAATGCAGTTTGAGAGTAGTTATTGTTGCAGAATACTTTGTTACTCTTGCGCACTTTCACTTGTGATTTAAAAAAAAAAGTACTTTGACTCAGTTACATTTGGCCATAGCTGTGAGTGGGTTAAAAAAAAAAAAGCTTGAAACAAAGGATCAATCAAATGTACAAGAGGAGCAAAAATAATAAATGAAGAGACAAGATGTGTAAACATATACATAAACAATCACTGACAGCAAAAAATGAGCAAAGACAGGACAAAAATTGAGCATAAAATTAAAGTAATCCAGAAAATTTACAAAAACGAACAAAATGATCCAAGTTGATTTGGAGATATAAAACATAAGCACAAATGGACAATGTAAAAAAAAAAAAAAAAAAAAAAAATTAAACACGATTAAAACTGAACTAATGAAAGAACAGTAGCAAAAAAAAAAAAAAAAAGCAATGCAAGTTTAAAAGAATTTTAAAAATATAAAATAAGTAAAGGAATGAGCAAAAACCAAACATCAAAATCAAGGAAATAAAAAAAATGCCTGTTTGAGCAATATATTCTGCAATAAACTCCACGTTATGAAGTTACTTTGTATGCAATACTAATTTACTCTTACTGAAGTACTTATGTTTGAGTACTTCTACATCTACTTGAGTCATTATAAAGTAACACCTTTACTTGAGTACTGTTCCTCCATAATCTAAACACCACCTGCATTAATGTACAATGTTAAAAATGGAGGAGACGTGTTCCTATGTTTTGACTGGTAGTGTAGGTTTATGGTGGACACAAACACAGCATACACAGGAGTCAGGACTGAACTTGTTTATTCAGCTCCCATTCAGTTTATGCCAAGTCACTGCACATGTTTAACGGTGACACACTTTTCCCAAGGAACCCTTTCAAAACAGCCAATAAAACAGATTCTTAAACTTTTATAGTAAAAAAAAAATAAATTTTCGGCGGAAGTGTCCAGAGAACAAGAATGGAATGTCTTTGTGGTATACATTCAACAATGAAACAAACAGTGGTTCATTTAATGGGTGCGTATCGGCAGGATGCTTCTTTTGCTGGACCAAAAAAAAAAAAAAAAGAAGAAGCCCGTAGTCATCTAGACAAACTGTTAAGTTCATCAAATCTACTAAATTGTGTGCTGGTCCATGTCAAACAGTCGTAGATTTGCCTTTGATCCAATTACATTCGGACTAAATTTAAATACGCTGCGTTTAAAGTCCTGGTTTATTTTATTCTTATGACATCGGACTGACTTAAGTGTCTACTTTTCAGCTGGTTTGCCTACAGTCTGGCGCCCCCTCTAGGCCACATAGGGGAACTGCAGCAGGACGCCTTGTGCGGGCTCCAGGGTGATTTTATCCAGGTCCACCATTGTGTCGACTTTCAGATCTGGATTTGTCGACAGCTTCACTGTGGCTGCCGTTGGGAATTCACCTAGTCCCTCTGCAAAAACAAGAGTTCAAATGAATGCACAAAGTCTGATTATTATTAGAATTTTGCACCTAGTAGACGTGTTTGGTTGTTTTAAATCTACACTTTCTTTTAAATCTAATCATTTTTAATACATCATTTTTAAATATTTTGGTTCATTTTGTGGATCATTTAGCTCAGTTTTTGATCTTTTGATTATTCACCCGTGATTCAGGCATTTTTGTCCTTTATTTTGTTCATTTTACAGTTTTGTTGATTACTTTGATCCATTTTTTGTACATTTTCTTGATTATTTGTTGATTTTGTGGCTTTCATGCATTCGTTTGCTCACTTTTTGTACTTTGGATAATTTTCTTAATCATTTTGTTAAATTGTGAATTCAGGTGTTTAACATTTGAATTCATTTTCTTGAGTAATTTGCTCACTTTTGGTTGCTTTTTTTTTTTTTTTTTTTATAGACACTGTTCCTTTTCATTTATTTCGCTCATTAGTTGATACTTTTGCCCATATTTGTGTTCATTTCATGATAATTTTTTAGGCATCTGCTGATTTATTTTTTTCATTTGTTGATTATTTTACTCAGCCTTTGTTC
This sequence comes from Pseudamia nigra, assembly GCA_029823295.1. Classification (NCBI taxonomy): domain Eukaryota; kingdom Metazoa; phylum Chordata; class Actinopteri; order Kurtiformes; family Apogonidae; genus Pseudamia; species Pseudamia nigra. The sequence continues at coordinate 15,704 of JAQQAE010002673.1, read as the reverse complement.
ATTTATTGCTCATTATTAAATCAAAATGAACAAAATAACAACACTTATTATCCTTTACTTTTAAAGCGTGAAATGCATAAAAATGTTACAATAGTTGAATTCATTTAATGCATTTAAAAAAAAAAAAAAAAAGTATTGTAGCATGTTGCAGTAATTTTTTATAAGTTTGCATTGAAGGAAAAGCTATATTTATCTTTTGAGGGTTGATGTGAACACCTCTGCTCTAAATAATGTGATGTACCTGTTTGTGGGAAGTTGAAGGTAATGGTGGCAGCCTCTGTGCCCCAGTTGACCACCGTTATAAATCTGTCGCTCTGGTCCCAGAGTCGGAGGAAAGCCAGACCCGACTTTGTGGAATCGAGAGGGAAGAAGTCGCCGTGGAGGAGGGATCGCTCCTTTCCTCGCAGGTCGCTGAGGGATTTGAACCATGTCCTCACTGCAACGCGCTGTTTATGTTCAGCCTGAGGAAACAAAACACAAAGCCTTGTTAATTTACAAAAGGTCTTTGTAAGATCAGTTTTCTTCGCTCACTGCATGTGAATAATGTCTTACCTCAGTTGTCTCGTTGGCGGTACCTTCTATAGGCTCCTTTATGTCCCAAACCATCTTTGGAGATTTTTCACCCTGATGTGAGAACAAACATTACTAAAACTGCACAATAAATCACAATACCAGACTGTACATATATAATGACAAAAGGCTGCAAATTAGGACAGTTACAGGTGAGTTTATGTTGATGATCCTGATAATTTGTGTTTATTTTGATGACATTTTCTCCATCGTTTTACTTTTTGTATTTTCTTGATGACTGTTTATTTTTGTAAGTTTCATTTATCAGTTTGTTACATTTTCTTCATTATGGTGACACCATTTGTCATTTTTGTTCACGTTATTCCTCTTTTTTGTTGACTTATCTCACTGCAGAATTTTGGTGATAAGTTCATAGATAGTCGATCATGTTTCTTCATTCTGTTGGGTTTTTGTTAGTTTTAGCTTAATGCAGAATTTTGCAGATCATTTAGATAAGAGCTTTGGTCATTTTTGTTCATGTTTTTTTTATATCTTATCATTTATCTGGTTGGAGAATTGGTTTTTTTTTGTTTTACCTCTGTAACACTTTGTATGCTTGAGCTGAAAATATATAACTATTTTAAAATGAGTAATCAGACATTTTCCATGATAACTACACAAATCAACTCAAATGAAAATGACTGTAATTTGACTTGTCCACTAAATGGTGCACCATCAGTACCAGCTGTAAACATAAAAACATTTTTTTTTTTTTTTAAAGGCAGTTTCACTGCTTACCTGCGTAGCCTGAAGTCCAATTTCATCTCCATAAGTGAACACTGGGGTCCCGGGCAGGGTAAACAACAGAAGCTGGTAAAGACGAATCAGGTCTGGATTTGTAGCCAGTTTGGAGAGATGAGACCTCTGAGCTGCACCAAGACCCCAGCCCACACTCATCTGCAGAGAGTGGAGGGAGTTTATGGCTGGCATTCGGTCCACACCTAAAGAAATAAAAAGGTAATGACATTTCAACGTCAGTGTGAGGAATTACAAAACGCAAAGAAATAATTATGTCTACATTTCCAAAACAGACCTAGAAAAGCTCACTGTTAACTGCTATATTATCTCACTTTTTTTACTCTAAATGAAAAAAAATTATATACACACACAGAGCATTTGAGTATTTTAATTCTTACCATGCATCTAAGATATTGAAAATATGCATTACATCAACAAACTAATGCACAAAACCAACAAGACAATCATGGATGTTAACAAAAAGATTTAAATAAAACTAAAATCCTGGACAAAAATAATAATATTACCAAGAAAAATAAAAATGAACGTAAAAAAAACAAAAATGTCACAAAAGAAAAAAAAGGAACAAAATAAATGGTTAAAAAATAAATTAAAAAAAAAAGAGGCTAAGTAATGCGAGAATTACTGGAGTATTTAAATCATAAACACATGCACTGTAAAAATGGAACAGACAACTAGAATAAGCCAGTTGACCTACCCTTTTTTGTGCTGAGCAGGTCAGACAGAACGAGGTCGACACCGGAGACATTGACAAGTTGAGAGACGTCCTGAACCGAAACTCCCCTAGCGACACCCATCAACATCCTGAAAGAAAGAGTATGCAGTCAGGTGAGTCACTTTACAGCGAGGGGAGAAATTTAGGTTCTCTGCTTCAGTCATATAATAAGTCGCACTCCTGCAAATACTATTACTGAAATAATTCCTCAATCTGTCCACAAGGTGGTGCTTTCCCACAGTGTCCCTGTGATGTTTGTCTTCCCACAGCCCCCTGCAACACTGGAATGCTTTTCATGTCCACAATGCAGCCAGCTGGCCTTTTACTGACATCTAAAGATCACGTGTGAAGTTTCTAAATACAGGATTGGCCTAAAGACCTGTTGTTTGGTCACCTGGCTTTTCAACTGAATTCACTTTGTAGATACATTGCTTTTACATGTTTACCCAAAGGCTGTTTAGACTACTGGATTCATAGTCTTTCATCCAAGTCAGGCGTTTGGATGCAATGCGTAAAATGTATCCATAAACAACATAAATTATATAAATGAAACAATGAGTTCAGCCACATATTGCTCATGCAAAGTAGCTCGAAAAGCAACAGATAGATGTACCTCTTCTTGGGTTCATCAGTATTGTTGGTCTGGAAAACAGCCTGAAGCTGGGCCCAATCCGGGGATTTCAAAGGAGCAGTGATATCAGTCACCTTGATGCCATCGACCCCCAGATTTAGCCAGTGCTCAGCTGCAGTCTGAAGAAAACACAAGGTAGTTTAACTAAAAGTACAGCAAAGACAGGCTGATGTGAATAATAACAGAAGACAATGTCTATGAGTGTTTTGTGTCCTACCTTCATTTCCTCCATCACATTACTCATATCATTGATGTTAAACCAGGGAGAGCTTCCCTGGTAGTTTGGAGTCAGGTCAAGCACCACAGAAATGCCTGAGAGCAAAGAAAACAAAAAGGTTTGCTTCCAACATAAGGACTAAATCACCTGAATCCTCATGTTATGTGACAATAATGAAATAACTCATCTCATTAATAAGACTGCCTACCCTTCTTGTGAGCCTTTTCCAGCAGAGATACCAGGTCTTGCTCTTTTCCCTTGGTGGGATCAATCTCTTTTAATTTCAGGGTTGCCTCCTGGTCAGCCTGGACATTGTGAAGAGGCCCAAGAACGAGACCTTTCACCTTCAGGTGGTTGATTTCGTCCAGCTTTTTGGCAACACCTACGAAAAAAAAAAAAAAAGATGCAGAATGAAATATCGGCTATGTGAGACTTCACACTAGGCAAATACAGCAGAGACCTTATGTGTGAAAGACAGAAAGGTTAAAAGTTGAGGATGAACAAGCCAAAGGTGGAGCAAACAGAACATTTTGGAAAGCAGCTACATAAACTAAATGTCAGTCTTTTATTCGAACTATTGACTTAAAGCATGAGCATGTGAATGACTCCCTGCACACTATCTGCTGGGCATGTGAAGCCTGAGTACAAGGAGTTCCCTTATGAGAAACCACACCAAGTCACATGTAGCCAGTGGAACTGAGCCAAAGGCCTGTGGGAAATCCGAGAGCTACTTAGTAATTTGGTTTCAGACCAACAGTCAAAGCAGTTCTCCTTGACTGTGCTCCCAACAGAAAACCTGTGGCTCAAATACATGACTTTGAAAGGTGAGGAATTGGAGAAAGAGGATTAAAAAAAAAAAAACTGGTGGATTGCTTAACCACAACCTCAACTCTGCATGGACACAAGAAAGACATGATCTTGAGTCACACAGTGTCGTCAGCAGATTGGGATTTGAGCTAGGCCAAGAAGAACTAAAGAAAATCCAGACCGTGTCACAAGACACATTGGTCAGTAATTAGAGTGGGTTACCACAAAAAGACCTGAGGACTTTATAAAATAGTCCCTAAAGCTTGTTTTGCTGCCATTTTAGGAATACGAAAGCTACAGTAAAACATCACGAGACAAACACTCTACCCTCAAGTCCGTCGGAGAAGGCTTTAACATCAGAGATCTGGTACAGAAGTCCATGGTTCCACCAGTTCATGGTGGGGATGGGCTTGCAACGGGGGGCCTGGACGATGATCACGATGGCTCCAGCCAGCATGCCAACCCAGCCAAGCCAGAAAAGGACAAGCAGCACCCAACGAGTCCGCACCCATCTAGAAGAAATAAAGAATAAGTGTGAGGAAAGATGTTAATATGTCTCCTGATTTTAAGCTTACAAGATAATGTATCAGACAGGTTTGATAGTTCTTACCCTGGAGTGCCAGCAACCTTCATGAGCTCATCTTTGGACAGGCCAGTGAAGGCAACCTCATCCTCAGGGACTTTAAGCTTGACACTGCCGTTTTTCTCTCCTCCTGGAGCTGAGCCATCACCAGTCATGAGCTGCTTTTCTGGGTCCCCTTCATTGAGCTCCACTTCCTTCATGTCTATTTCAGTGTCTTTATTCATCGTGGGACACAGACCGTTCTGTAGGTAGTTATAAAGAAGTCAGGATAACAGAGAAAGCGAGAAAAGAATTAGCTATGAATTTGTCAGACCTGACTCTTGCACAATATTACAGGTAAAAAAGGGTGTGTGAGTTTAATGCTTGTTTTACTGGTACTCAAGCATAAAAAAAGAGAACAGAAATTCAGTAGTTAGTCATGCTTTTGTAGTAGCTTCATATGATTTCTATAAATACCTTTTCGAACTTTGCCATCAATTTAAGACACAGACATGAAAAACAGACTGATTTCTAATAAGCAGAATAGTCCCCAACTAGAAAAAGTGTGGGACTGCTGACTGAAAATAGCTGAAATTTGTGTTAAATTAAATGTTTTTATACACATTTGCTCAGATATGGACACTTATACATGTGAAATTTGATCAAGATCTGATCATTCTTCATCAATAGGAACATCAAAGGCAGTGCAGTGTTAAAACTCTGGTCACGAAAATTTCATTTGAGTTCTCTATTCATGTCTTATGGGGGAAAAAACTGAGAGACAACCTAAATTACTTAAAAACTGCAAAGATAGATTTATGAAACTCAATTACCGGAATGTCCTGGATGAGCTTGCAATTAGTTAATTGCGGTAACTAATGTTAAAATGTAACCGGCAGCTACCTAGCTTCCTTAAATTAGCTAATTTTACCTTTAGGCAGGAAAATTACTATGAGACACTTTCTGTACACTTTGTATTTCTAATACTAGATGCTGTGGCCAAAATAAAACCGGATAAATACTTATTACATGTTCAACAGTTGGCTGATGTAACCACGGCCACGAGTTTCCTTACCGAACATGCTCCAACGGAAACAATGAAACCTTCACAATAAAGACACTTTGTTACATTTATTAAAAACACAAAGTACAATAGTGTTAAAATGGCAAAATACATTTTATATAAATTATACTTGTCCTTTTCTACTACAGCGTGTCGTTTTAAGTCGATGTTTATAAGCACGTTAGTGCAGGAAAGATGCTATTAATTTATTCAACCGGATGTATAATCTTATTTTTCTCCTGCGGTTTGATTCTGTGAAATATCTAGCTAAAATAAAATAATACTTTAATAATACTTTCACGTATTTGCTAAATGTTTAAAATGCTGTTCACATATATGTTAATGCGCTGTATTTTTAAATATATTTTTCTGGATGATGAAATCGTTCCCATCACTACGTCAGGTGAAATGGCACAAGGCGGTAAACGGCTTCCTTACCGTTCTACAACTCTATAAAACATACGCTGAAAAAGAGCAATACAGTAAAATAAACAACTATAACAACCAATACCTGTAAAAAGACGCGTAAAGTCCGTTCAGTTCTTCTATGTTAGTCCTCAGTAGTTTATCCCTTGTTCTCTTCTCATCGGATTACAGTGGTGGCTGTATTAGTAGTTGCGCTGTTTTTTCCACGCCCACACAAGCGAGTACACCCAGTCTTTACCCCGCCCCTTTCTGTTTGTTCCGCCCCTTTCTGTTTTCCCCTCCCTATAGTAGCACAGCTCAGTGAGCAAACACTTTTATCAGATGATGATGTTATGTCTGAGTTTGCTAAAAAGTTGAAGGCTCATTTACAAACAAACAGTGGTAACTACAGTAAACACAAACATTATCCAAGTAAAAATATGATACTAAAGTAAACGTAAAAGGTATCTTATACAAGCTGCTTAATGTAGAGTTCACTACAACCTCATACGATGCATTAGAGCAGGTTGTTTTTTTCCTGTTTTAATAACAATGTAAAGTTGTTGCTTTTTTCAATTTTGTTCATCTTCATTAGTTTACTTGATTATATTTTATTTGTTTTCATTTTGGAGGGTTTTTTTTTGTATATTTGTGCTTATCATATTTTAAGTAAGAGTATGAAATATTCCGCAAAACAATTACATGTAAAGGAGTAAATATACTTGAGTACTTCCCACTGCTGCAAACAGGCTTATCATAGAGTGATGTTGCTGCGCTGTGGAGTCAAATCAATGCTCAATTTAATGTTTCTGAATATCTATATTCAGTTGATTTTTTAATGAAGACCTATTGTATACATTTAGTTCAATTAATTTCAAAGTGGGTTAATGGTGTGAACATTTTTAGGAAACTTAACGCAAGGGCATTTTTATGTTCTTTTCTGTATTTCTCTCCTTGAAGGGTTCACATGTGGGTTTTAATATTTGGCTTAAGTGTGTTCTAAAGTGGGGCATATCAGTGGAGCAAGAAAATCCATCCACCTATTTACATTTACAAAAATTTGAAAAAAAGTAGAGCACATAAATCAGAATTCATTGTCATTTACAAGGTATACACCATTTATGCAGGAATAGGAGCATTTACAAGGGATCTTTCACTGCAATAATAGGCATCTTTCCAAAATACAATAGTGCAATAAAGTAAAGTGAAAATACTGTAAAAAACCTTTATTTTGAACATGGATATAATATATGTTAAAGAACGTGAATATTAATATAAAGATGTGAATGCATAGATGAGAAGAAGACAAATATGTGTCAAACAGACATAAAGCTTAAAATGAAATATGCTAAAGAAATAATTAGATGTATGAAAAGTCTGTTGGTCGGCAGATTCATTTTAAATGAATTTGGCATATTCACTGTCCTGTGCTGCTTACCATCTATACCTTACAATAATGGAGAAAACTGATTGTAATTGAAGGGTGATGGCAATTGCAGAAATGGCCAAAAAAGTCTGTTGCATGGCAATATTTTGGATGTAGTGACAGTCAGCAAAGACACCAATGAAAGGCATGCTTAATTAAAGTCACGGTTTTTAAGACTGTCTATATTTTGTGCTTGTTTAAGTTTGTATGTGCAAGCTGGAGATTTAGCTGCCAGCCAGATTTGAGCTGCAGTCTCTGGGCAGGTAGGTACGAATATAAAACAAGTGCTTCAAGGTAATAACCACAATTAAACAGGTGGAACAGGCATAGCTGAGGGAACACTATAAGGCCCAATCCTTTTGCACCCCACAGCCATACCAATATACATCTATAAGCATTCATACAGTATGAGCACACTCAATTTTGAAACAACTAATTAACATAATGATGAAGCAAGTGGATATAAAGATAAAATTGTTTGTCCATTTAGTGCTGGCTGGAGTGGCTCCTTGATAACCAACAAAATAGTCTAAATCATGACATTGTCCACAGTAATCACAATGTGACTTTTTCACTACATTGTGCAACTTGATGGTTCCTGCATCGGGTCTGGACAACTCTTAATTTGTGTGAATATCTTTTTAAAAAAAATCAAAATATAGCAAAAGGCTAATGCAGTTGTTGTATCTAAGAAAAAATGTGAGTAGTGCATGAGGCCAAAGTTGCCAAACTACCAAAAAATAATCTCTCTCACACAAACCTGCAAGCAAACATACTTTACATTTTGTAGATAAACAAATCATCCTCTTAGCTGTTTTATTTGTATGTTGTCCCCGATTACCTGATAGCCTCATGTTTACTGTGTTGTCTTTAAAAATACCAATAACCTTTGCTCATGTTTGTGTAAAACATAGACAATGCAGATGCACTGCTATTTATGCCTGGGGCTCCTGTGTGTTGTAAAAATAGGGGCTAATGGAGACAAGATTGCAGAGGAATGTTAGCCTGTATAGCTTCAAAATGATGTGGAAAAGTTGCATATTTTTGTAGTAACTTTAACATTTAGCTTGTTGAAGAAGCAACACCCTGGAATAAGCTTAATGTGTAGCATTAATCATGGTGACAGATGATTGGATCACATGTTATCCAGACAGTTGACCAGAGATCCCTACTCTTGACCTCACTAATCTAATTTCAGCCTTCCTGCTCATCCTCCTTGACTGTTCCATTGAATCCTCAATGACTGATTGATTGATTTGTCTCATTTCACAATAAAACAAACACTGAGTAACTGAATCAAAGACAAATCATGATTAACACCTGTAAAACACAAGAGAAAAAAGTGCTTAAAACATATTTCACATAGAAGTTAAGGCCAGAATCAGTCCTTCATTTGCTAAGTTTGAATAATGAGTGCTTTGTTACAGTAAGTATACAATATAATATACAATAGATATAAATATTACCACACATACCACAGCACAATTTATTGATTTACAAGTATACCTTATAAATTGAGCTATGGGCCAAAGAAGTACGGTCAAAAACTGGGCCACTAAACGTTTACAAATCAGTCAGTACAAAAACAAAAAAGTATAATTTCTGTTCCATTGTCCTAGCTCAGGGGTTGTCAGTCTTTACAATTTAATGAGCCGTTTTTGGACAGAAATTTTAAAAAGTATATAGAGGTCAAAAAAAATATTCAGACCCTTGATGTAGCACTTGAAGTATTTTGTCTATTTCCTTGACAATTTGGTTCATTTTTCCTATTCATTTCATTTTACAGATTATTTGGTTAATTTTTCACTCATTTTTGTTCATTTTTTTATTTTATTTTATTCATTTTTGTGAATTTTTCCCGATTATTTCTGTAATGTTGTGTTAATTTTTATGGATTATTTTGTTCATTATTTTTATTTATATTCACTGAGTTGACCATTTTGTTCATACTAGTCATTTTTTACCCATTTTCATGTAGGTGATTGACTACTTGAGTAATTTTTGTGTCCATTTTCCTGTTTATTTTATTCAGGATTAAAATTTATGTCATAATTTAGCTTATTTTTGTTAATTTTCTTAGTTTGGATGGATGTTCATTTTTGTTCATTTTGTCTTTATTTTTGTTTAATACTTAGTTATTTTTTTCTCTTTTTGTTGATTTACTGCATGGTCATTTTGATATATTGTAATGTGTGACTGACAACACTGGACAAAGCCACAGGAGCCACCGGGGTGGGGCTAAAGAGCCACATGTGGTCGTGGAGCCACAGGTTGCAGACCCCTGCACCAGCTCTGCTATAATGTTGCTGACATTGCAGCTGGTCATTTAGAGTTACAAGATTGAATTGAATTGAACTAAATTGAACTGAACTGTACAAAAAGGAATAAATACTTCTGTGTAAGTCACATACTTGTTGACTGTTGAGTGATAAGCCTGGGTATTACATTACCAAAATATACATGATATTTGGATTGACATTCTTCTGTCTCTGCTCAAGGATCATTCAGCTGTTGTTGACCATCATAGAGTTACAGTAACAGCAGCCTTCTAAGAAGCCCTCCACTAACTGTGTCATGTACAATGGGTACTACGTATGTACCGGTAGCTGTGTGTGTAGCAGCAGCGTCCTGCAGTCACTATGGGCTTCCTGCTTATGTTGTTTACTTCAGCTAGAGATGGTAAACAACCTAAAGGTCAATAAATGCCAAGATCCAGATGTCCCTATGTGTTTCTGAAAAGCTTTGAGTTAAAGGTCAGATGTCCTAACACTTACACTTACACCTGTACCAAGATTATGTGCCTACTAAAGAATTCTGTAAGAAATGCCACCGTCTTCTCTGGGCCAAAGCTCATTTAAAATGGTCTGAAGCAAAACGGAAAACTGTTCTGTAGTCAGGTGAATGCCTCAGACCATTCTAAAAGAGTTTTGGCCCAGAGAAAACAGTGGCTTTTCTGGATTGTGTGCACATGGATTGTGGCTGTATTGTGGCTTCTTCTTTACACGATACAGCTTTAACTTGTATTTGTGGAATGCATTGTAGCCTGTGTTCACAGACAGTGATTTCTAGAAGTATTCCTAAGCCCATGCAATGATTTCCAGTAGAGAATTGTCTATTTTTAATACAGTGCACCTTGAGGACCCAAAGATCACAATCGTCTCTGTCTCTCTAAAATGCTCCTGTTATACCCAGTCATGTTACTGAACTTTTACCAGTTAGCCTAATTAGTGTCTAATGCTCTTTCAGTTGTTTTTGATTTGTGAATATGAGCTAATTTCCATGAAATGTTAAAATGTCTCAGTTTCAACATCTGATGTGTTGTTTATGTTCTATTGGGAATAAAATGTGGGTTTATGACATTTGCAAATCATTGCATTATGTTTTTCTTTACATTGTATTCACACCCATACTTTTCTGGAATTGTGGTTGTATACTCTATTAGGTTAATGAGGCTATGTATATGTTCTCAGTAGTTACTGTGGCTCAGCTTAAGGCATAGTCACTTAATGTTTGAAACTGTGAAGGTGAAAGCCAAACAGACGTAAGGGATATAGGTTAAATCTGATATTTTGCTTTTTTATTACTCTCATAATCTGCATAAATTCTGTGTATAGACACAAAACATGACTTATATAGTATGTACAACAGTTATCATTACATCTCTGCACCTGGGAACTTATTTTACGCACCTCTACGTTTATATCCTGCTTGTTTTTTAGTTGTAAACTCACCTTATTTGGTCTTGATGAGCGCAATAACCTTAGGCCGTTCTATATTTGCATCTGAGCTGACGTTAACAGTGTGTATTTGCTCTTTCATGACATTAATATACCCGATAGCCCTACTTTTAACTTCAGTTATAATGCCATGTTTTGGAAAATAAGTCGATGTAGTGCAGCTGGCTGCATAGATTTCAAATTTAGGAAAAAACATCAGCTTCACAGTTTTGGTAAAAATGCTTTAATGAAGCTGTGTATCTAAGTTATTGTTCATGAGGTGGTGTGGTCAAGTCTATCATCAAACCGACACCCATGGAAAACACTAAGTCACACGCACACCAGCTGTTTCTGTTTTTAACCTCGCGGCTCGTGAATGTCTGGCCGCATCGGGATGAAACACAGCTCCAACTGCTACGTTTACAAACACACTCAGCTTTTAATAGAAGCACAGACGTGATCAAATTGTAAAAACACAAATGGATTTGGGGAGAATATCCAGGCAAATGGGCAAAAACAGATGAGTCACTGAGAAATATGAGTGAAGAGGTGTGGTTATGAAGAGAGGAGGAGGGGCGAAGGAATCAGGGGAAAGGGCAGAGGGGGAGAAGTGGGGGAAGGGGTGAGGTAAACATGTTTATGAACTGAGGTTGGACCGAAATTTGGAAAGAAACATGGTCCGTGTTGGTATTAATGGAGGCAGAATCAGAGCCAGGGTGAGAGTAGATCCATTTCCTACTAAACTCATTCACCACATGTTGTACAAGGGTCAACATCAGACATGATTTTACAGTACCTCGAGCCAGGGTGTCATCAAGTATTGGAGTGTGGAAATGTAAAAATTGTTTGACCAAATATAAGACGAAGCTTTGGGCAGTTCATCTACATAATGTCTCTATTTTTCAACGGAAAAAAATTCACATTTTTTTAATGCATTTAAATATGAAAGATTGGGTTAGTCTTTGTTGATTCAGAGGTAAATGAACAAGATGATCAAGACAAATAAGAAAATGAGCAAAATAATACAAACATGAACAAATTATCCACAAAGCAAAGCAAAATGACCCAAAAAATGGAGAAAATGGATAAAGAAGAGAGCTGTAGTTAACAAAAAATCATCAAGTAAAAGAATAGAATTAAACAAAGTCATTAAGAAAATTTGAAAAACCAAAATAATCTACAAATTGATTAAAAAATATTGCACAACATGAACAAAAACTGACCTGAATGATCAACAACACTGACAAAAATAATCAAAAATCATCAACAACATACCAAAACATGAATAAGCTAATCAAGAAAAGAAAACAAAATTATGAACATAATTAATAAAAGTGACCAAAACTGACTGAAATAATCAACCAAATGAGCATAAATGAAGAAACTGATCCACTAATTCACCAAAAACACATGTAATACTCCACAAAATGAACAATTGCTGATCAAATGAATGCATGAAAAGCAAAAATTTAAATAAAAATCAACATATTATCCACAAATCAAACAAAAATTGAGCTAAGTGATTGATATAATGGACAAAAATGATTAATGAAGTACACAAAAATGGACAACTGAATCAAGAAAACCAGCAAAATATGATAATAATCCACAAATTAATCAAGTGAACAAAACTGACCAGAATACAACCAAAATAATGCACAAAATGAACAAAAATGCTCTACAAATTCAACAAAACTTAACAAAAATTCCAATCATGCTTCAAAATAATCAATAAACAATCAAAATAGAAAAAATAAATCAATAAAATGAAGAAAAACGATCAAAATAATCCAGGAATTGACCAAAAGCTGGACAAAATATCCCACAAAAAATGAATAAATTTACATTTACCAACCAGTAACTCCAAAGTAAAACAAAGCTCAGACATGTGTAGGTTATATAAAATATCTCTGGGTAGACCTTAGAAATTCAAATGTATGGCTTTTTAATGACTTTAAGGCCTCATTTTTGGACAGTTTACAGCATTTTAAGATGAAATGTCCACTTTAAGAACAGCAGGCCCCCCTACAGCCTCGAGGATAACATTGTGAAAACAACATGCTCTTCTGCCAGAGAGTCCTTTGTTTACTTGGAAGCAGAGGAGGAGACAGGACCACTAAATCTGTCTGCAGGCCTGTTCACACACATCCACATTGACTGTACAGAGAGGAGGCAGCGGGAACTGGGTCGAGCTGCTACATGTTCTCCCTGGAGGGGAAACAGTCACAGATTACCATGAACACAGCTGATCTGACAAGTTTTACATCTGATTTTAGAAAATAGGTCATGGAGTTTTTATCGAGTCATCAATTTGTTCACTGCTTAACTCATTTTCTTGATTATTTTGCCAATTTTTGTTGTCCTTTTTCTTTTCTTTTCAGTTTCCATCCATTCTCACAGACCGCGGGTGTTTCTCATTCGAGTCACGTGCTGTATAGATGCCTGTTAACTCTGCACTTTTTCCCAGGAGACTGGGGCTTGCATCCAGCTTTGTGTGCTTTCAGATGCATGTTTTCTGGGGTTTAAAGTAATGGTCTGAAGCGTGTACTCTTAGCTGTATTAACTGCATGCAGTAAATGGAAACATTATTTGTCCCAAACAGGTTAAGACGGCTTTGTATCCACAGCCTGCATATAATAGATGAACCAACCCTCCACCTTTAGAGCTGTTTGGGTTCTCCAGCAGTGAAGTTTTGGGTGCCAACGTATTTGCAAACTTCGGACATACGACTTTGAAACTGGCCTTTTTGTTGAGAAGTCACAGCATATTTGGAATCAGCATAGTCAATAATCTAGGGGTACACGCCATTTTCAACCTCACTACATAGTTAGAAATGTCTGTAGATCAAAATGCAATAATTTCAGACCTTACCTATCGTCAGGATCAAAGTAAAGGCTAAGTTCAGTTGATAAGGTTGAGGTGTCCTGGAGTCTAATTGATTGCATATTAAAATTTGGTAACTCTAGTTATACTATTTTTGGTACTATAGGTCAAAGTAGGATTTTGTGGTTGTTAATGCTGTGATCGGTTTAATATGCAAATTAGGTGGTGGTTGTTGACAAAGTAACCCTTCCCCTACCCTGACTACCCATGTGCCAAATTTGGTTAGTTTGGGTCCAAGGACTTTGGAGATACAGAGCCAAATGTTCACACAGGCAGGAGCATAAAAATGGACTTAGATGTGGAGTGTGAAGGCGCCAAGGTGGGTTGAACGAAACAGTATAAAAACAATGACTGAAACACACCTTTCAGTCAAAGCACCTATGCCCCAGTTCTGCACAAATGTCAGCCTCTGTATCATCTAAACAGGTGAAGTATATAAACATACAGTGACTATTGTGCTGATTACAAACTATAGAGCTCAAAACTGCTCTTTGTGCCAAGATTTGAACATTGTAACAGGGGACTTGACGGGGATTGACTCATCTTTGGATTCAGTGTCCCTAGTGGACACTGAAGGTACTGCACGTGTGAATACTTACTTAGGGTTCACCCACAAAGGTTGTAACATCCAGCGTTTCCAGTTGACATATTGGGCAAGTTTCAGTTAGACCCACTGGGAAAAATAAGGTTTCCTGTATATTTCTATAGTTAAAATCCTCATCTGGGGGCTTTAAATAGAAGTACTGTATTAAAGTACCGTAGTCACTCAAAGGAGAAAAAATGCAGTTCAAAAATTGACTTGGATGATAATTAGTATATGTGATGTTACAAATACATGATCACTGTCCATAGTCTGAATCTATACAATAGAATTTATAGCACAGACTGGAAACTGATGTGGCCAATAGCAGCTCACATGTATTTATAGCAACATACAGTACACTGAAAAAGTGTATTTGCAGATCATGTGGCAAAAAGAAGCATCCCTAACTGAAAATATGAATTCTAGGGACATGTATGAATTAAAAAGCGGGTACAGTATGCCAGCTTCTTTCCTTTAGCTTTTACAGACATGATACATATGAATATAGAGACATCATCCAACATAATGTGAAATTATATAACCAACTATTTGCAGAAAATCACACAGCTTGCTGGTATGTGGAGGACCCTAAATCCCCTGTCTTTGTCCTCATTCAATTTGACTCATTTAATTTCACCTCAGTTGTATTTATATAGCACCACTTATAATCTAAATTCATGTCTAGGTGCTTCACAATTCATGGCCAAAGCCTCAAACACTGTACAGAGAGCAAACCTAAGCTTTAGTGGCAAGTCGAGGAAGCAGGTCTGCCTCGACCTGCTGAGGTTAGTGGACAGAGGAGAGACAAAAGAAAAGAGTAGAGGAAAGAAGCTCGGTGCAAAAATGACCAAATTATTTATGAACATAAACCATAAAAATAATCAAAGTGAACAAAAAATGAGCATAGGCAAGTGAGAAAATATACTAAGTTATGGTGAAAATCAACAAAAACAAGTGAAAGAAGTAAGAAAATTGTTACAAATAAATAGATAATGAAAAAGTCAAAAGGTTGTGTTTGTGAAAGGCAGCTCTGTCAGGTTTATGTCTTTCACCTCTTGGACACTTTTACCTTTCCTGAGATAAGCCTGTCCAACTGTTTTCCTCGTGCCCTTTCACTCGCGCCCGTCTCCAAACTCCACGTGCACCTCCTTGGGGGAGTAGGAAACAATGGTCACGTGTGACATGGGAGGCAAGTTCCTGAATAAAATGTTGACAATTGAGACAGACTCCACCCCTTTCTTTATGTTCTCAGGGGGAGGGAAGCAGAGTGGCACAGCAGAAGCGTGCTGTGCCCATAACCCACAGGTTGATGGATTGAAACCATCCTCTGCAAAGTGAATTTTTATGCCAGGACATTTTGTCATTAG
>JAQQAE010002672.1:0-21750 GCA_029823295.1 Pseudamia nigra | reverse complement strand
CTGTCCACTAACCCCAACCGGTCGAGGCAGATGGCCGCCTACCTTGAGCCGCTGGTTCTGCTGGAGGTTTTTCTCTTGTGTTAAAAGAAGTTCTCCCTCCCCTCTGTTGCCTTTGGCTTGCTCTCGGTGGTTCTGTTGGGTCTCCGTATAGTCATGAGGTCTCGGCCTCGAATTGTGAAGCACCTAGAGATAATCAGCGATTATGACTGGCGCTATACAAATAAAAATTGAATTGAATTGAATAGACAAGAAGAAAGATGCAAAAACATGAAAAATATTTTCTGTCCACTTTTGTAATATTTAAAAAAAGCATTAATGTGATTGATTTGGATTCTATGAAGCCAGCATACAAAATAAATCATCATTATCCTTAAACTGGATACTCACATTCATACAGTATATATATCTTGATAACAACAATTATTGATTTGTCCCTCAGCTCTGTGTGCACGTTTTCCATCTTCTGTCCAGAGTGACAAACAGGCAGATGTGTGATTTCCCATTTCCTTTCCCATTCCCAGTCTGTCCTCAGAGATGACAAGATGTCAGTCATGCTTTAGTCAGTTTCATGCATGTCCTTGAAAAGAGCAGGAGTCTGAACAGGCAGAAACACAAGCTCGACAGCTTCATTTTGCCTCTGAAGGCGAGAGAAAAAGGTAACATGAAATGTAGGTTGTTTTGGCTTGTATGCTGCGCTCGTTCTTTCAGTCCTTGAGCAATGATGCACCGGTATTGTTTAAAGAATGCATTCGCAAAGACCTGGGAGTGATGAATTGTGCCGTCAGTCATGATGAAATGAGAATTGAAACCTTTTGCTGCAACACAATATATACAACTTCAAGACAAAGCCATTCAGTCAGGCTGAACTGAACTGTCTCCACAGTGATCATGATCCTCGAAACACAAAAAGATTTATATACGAAAAAAGAACTCTGAAGATAAACAGAGAAAAAAGGCAAATGTCTGGAAGAACATGAGTACTGTTGTTGAGGCTTGACTGCTGTGCTTCATCTGGATGCTCTGTGTGTGTCTGTACATGTGTCAGGGTAACAATTCAGGGAAGAATAAGAGAATTGCAAGCTATCATAACCACATGGCTGTCAAATCATCCCTTCACTGCAATTACAGTGCCATACATTTCACCGCTTGTCTGATAAGCAACAGCCCGCTGTCTCCTGTCAACATTTTGCCCTCACCAGCACACAACAGTGCGTGACAGTGCTATGGCTCTACTCCAGTGAGCAGAATGTGTGTTTGCATTGTGTGTACATGCTTAGGTTAACTACACAGCCCTGCTAATGTAATGAGCTATGTCAGAAGAAGATAGAGGCAGAATGAGGGAAGTAGTGGGAGTGACAGTGAAGGAAGCGAGGCAGCAGGAAGGAGGTCAGGCTTCTCGGCACCAAAGATCCTGCATGTCGTTTGTACTGAAGATGATGCACTTAAATGTT
The DNA here is from genome assembly GCA_029823295.1 of Pseudamia nigra. Taxonomy (NCBI): domain Eukaryota; kingdom Metazoa; phylum Chordata; class Actinopteri; order Kurtiformes; family Apogonidae; genus Pseudamia; species Pseudamia nigra. The sequence continues at coordinate 20,299 of JAQQAE010002672.1, read as the reverse complement.
TCGGCAGACACACGTACATACAAACTTACAAATCCACCACACCCCCCATCCTAAATTCTTTCTACTCACTATTACATAAAGTGGTATTGAAATGTATTTATTGTTGTGACCAGGAGGCAATGACTGGGGCTGTTCAGTGAGGCCAATGCGGAAATAACTTTAAGTTTTAATCTCACCACATGGCTGCTGTGGAACTGATCATCCACTTCTAAAAAGCTTTTTTCCCATAGAGAAGCATTGGACTTCTATCTGAAAATACTAAGCTAATAAATTTTTTCCATGAGTCATCATAGTCTCAAACGTTTTATTTGGACCCTCTAATAAGTAATGTGGTGGTCCATCTTTAACTTTTTGCTCCATTATTAAGATATTACTGCAAATAATCCAACAAATCGTACTGGGGTTTGATTGACATGTCGCTATAGTAACAGCTTGCTAGTGAAGTCAGACTGATTTGGAACTTTGAATGTTCTATTTATTCAATAAGGGCATAGTTATACATAAGATACACTGGACTGCAGCTGTGGGTAAGTGTTTACACTAACAACACCGTAATATGACTTTGTTTGACATTGTTTGATGAAGTTTTACCGCATCGGTAAGCTAGCGGCTAATATTAGCTTCCCATAAGTCCCCTGGCATGAACACTTCCTTCATTAGCCCCGCTGCCCTTTGTCCAAATATGGCTACATCCTGTTTTTGGCTCCAAGATGTCGTCCAGGAAGTGACAACCTGATTGGCCTTAAATCAGACACTAATGTGTGACGTCACGGTCACTTTGTCCAGTAATATATAGTCTATAGTTGAGACACAGTCTGAAAGCTGGCGTATACTGTGTGATTTTAGAAACATGTGAACAGGAAGGTATGGTACACATTGCAACCGTTTTGGCTGCCAATGCACACAGATCCAGAATACACTATGCGTTCCAATGCCTGCATGCAATTGTACCATAGTACACTGTATAGGTGAGGTCCGACACCCTGACCCTTCCTTTTTTAATCATCCTATTTCCATCTCTGTGGGTCCCATGTTCCTTTTTCCTGTTTGTTTTCTCTCTTCCCTTTCAGAGCAACACCCAACACATCTGCTCGTTTTCTCTCCAGCACATAGACACAGAAAGGGGGCTCTAATAATACTACATTAATATTCTCACATCCATTAATATTAACACATTAATATTAACATTTCCAACTCTGCGGAAATGTTTAAACTTTTAACCAAATCTAACTTATTGGCCCGGTATGTCATAATTCTGTGATGTTTGTTGCCTTCTTGATTTAACTTGCTGTTTGCTGCTGCTTTATTGTTGCTGCACAGGTGTAGTGAGGAGAAAAGTGGAGAAAACTGAGCTGGGCTGCTCATAAAACAGTGATCTCTGGCCACAGTCAGCTGCGAATGCTGGGGGCTTGTACGGCTGCAGATCGGGTCAGAAATCACACAGTGTACACCAGCCTGTACAGTTATGCACTGAACTGGGTGATATGTGCAAAGAAATTTCAGGATAAATAATTTTCATCTCAGTGTCAATAAGCAAATGCTAAATGTCCAATATTTATTTAAGTTTAAAGGCTGAAAGTTGAAGAAACCAGACAGTAATTTGTGATTTGACACTAAGATGGTGTAAAAGATATAAAAGACAAAACAGCAATATACTGTACCAGTAGCAACAAAATAAAAGTAATGTAAAAACAAAAAGCCATAAAAGATGCAAAATGACATTAAATGATGTGTAAAGTCAAGCTTAAATGAAACAAAAAGAAGGAAAAAGATAAAAACTGCAAACAATATAAAAAGCACAAAAAGTTGAAAAAAGATAATGTAATGAGCTATGTCAGAAAAAAGAGGCAGAATGAGGGAGGCAGCAGGAAAAAGGCCAGGCTTCTCAGCACAACAAAGCTCCTGCATGTTGTTCATACTGAAGATGATGCATCACTTTGAAACTGGAGAAAAGAAAAGCATCTTTAGAGCTGTCAAAACTAAAGCTTTGTTTAGGAATTAAAGGCTTAAAAATCCTTCTGCGCAGCACAATATGGAAATTTGAAGGTAACATGAAGAAAGCTTTTTTATTTATCCTTTTAACAGGCTTCACCGCGACAATTTATTTCACAATTTAGTAAAGGAAAGTGTGTAATTTAGGTGGTCAATACTGTTTGAGATATGTTTTTGTAAACACCCTGACGTGTGATGACGTGTGAGCCTGAATGGTGAAGACTCACCACGGTGTGAATTCCTGTAAAGATAAACACATGTCAAATACTGCCTGTCCTTTTTTGCTGAGCTCATGCTCTGATTCGTGTCAACAACCTGCTGGGAGACAAATGAAAAGGTGCTTGTTGCCCTTGTCTATTCAGTGCACTGACCTCCTCTTTGATAGGGTCACACTGGCAGCAGCACTTGCAGAAAATAAAATGATGTTAACCCAAGAAACTGCACGTGCTGTGTGGAGCAACTGGAATGAAAGATAAATGTCAAAGATCAATGAAAATGTAAACCAGGTAACAGATGGAATTAGCATACAGCCGAGCAACGTGTGAACAAATAAGAGCTAGTCCTGTTGTTTTATCTCGAGGCTTTATCGAACCTCCTGCAGAGCAATAAACACCAGGAAAATGTCAGTCTAAAAAGGGTTTCTCTCTCTCAGCATGGTTGAAGATGGGAGTACAATAGTATTTGATCTTTAATCTACTGCATCTATACATTTATATGTTTTAAATTAACATGGGCAGTTTGAGGGTGCATCTGAATCAATAAATCTGCTCTGTTATTGATGAGAAAAAAATGTCCTAGCATTATTTTTCACTTTTGTCTAGTAAATTAGCATATTTTCCAGCATGTAATGTACTTGGATAAAAACAAGGACCCAAGAAGAGAGTTGGAATTGCAAAGAAATTGGCTCCGTTCAAAACACAGATGTCGGAAGTAATTTCCTGCACATACACACTGAGCAAACGTGTAGTAGAATGCTATCTTTGTACACAGTATCCGACCCTGAAATGCACTTCAGGAAGACCAATTTTGGCACATTTCTCAATTTCATTTTGTTTGTGTCTATGTTTTACCAAACAGGACATTAAAATACAACTCCAACCTCTACAAGAGTTTGAAAAGTGAGAGCAGGGTGATTATTGAAAAGGTGTGGCTGTGAGACACAAATAATCACAAGAACAGAGAATCACAGACACCTGTGCAGAACCATAGGATGCTCTGAACAGGTTCATGTATTTATTTTACCACCTAAGGGAAGCCTGTCTAAAAACAATCAATAATCAATCAGTAAACATTACAGAGTACAGTACGTAGAATATTTCTGCTGCTTTTTACCCTGCATGCTGGTGAAGCGCTGATCAGAGTATTGTTGTCACTCGTGTGTGTGTGTGTGTGTTTGTGTCCAAAGCGTAACTCAAGATGAATTTTCACCAAACCTTGTGTGAATAACACTGAGGTGAATATCTCAAGGTGATTCAATTGTACCTAATAACTGATTGGTCCATCTTTAGCAGCAACAATTGCAATCAAGTGTTTGTGATAACTGGCAATGAGACTTATACAGACGCTGTGGAGGAATTTTGACACACTCATCTTTGCAGAATTGATGTAATCCAGCCACAATTGAGGGTTTTTGAGCATAAACCACCTTTTTAAGGTCATGCCACAGCATCTCATTTGGATTCAGGTCAGGACTTTGACAAGGCCACTTCAAAATCTTCATTTTGTTTTTTTTAAGTCATTCAGAGGTGGACTTGCTGGTGTGTTTTGGATCATTGTCCTGCTGTAGAACCCAAGTGCACTTCAGCTTGAGGTCATGAAGAGATGGCTGGACATTCTCCTTCAGGTTTTTGGTAGACAGCACAATTCATGGTTCCATTTACCACAGCAAGTCTTCCAGGTCCTGAAGCAGCAAAACAGCCCCAGACCATCACACTACCACCATCATATTTTACTGTTGGTATGATGTTCCTTTTCTGAAATGCTGTATTACTTTTACACCAGATATAACAGGACACACCTTCCTAAAAGTTCAACTTTTGTCTTGTCAGTCCACAAAGTATCTTTTAGAAGTCTTGGGGATCATTAAGATGTTTTCTGGCAAAACTGAGACAAGCCTCTATGTTCTTTTTGGTCAGCAGTGATTTTACATCTTGGAACTCTGCCATGCAGGGCATTTTTGCCCTGTCTCTTTCTTATGGTGGAGTCATGAACACTGACCATAACTGAGGCAAGTGAGTCCTGCAGCTCTTTGGATGTCCTTTGTAACCTCTTAGATAAGTCGTCGCTGTGCTGTTGCGGTAATTATGGGAAGATCCTGAGAAGGTTCACTTCTTTTCCAAGTTTTCTCCATTTGTGGCCCCCTTCAAACCAAATGAAGTGTGGTTCTTGAATCTGAGCCATTCAGGTTCACTGGAACCTCGGTTCCATCTAGTGAACTATAACAGACTATAATATGATGTCTTACTTTCACGCAGAGCAAAGTTTTGGACATCTTTTTTGTAGTCTCACTAATCTTAACATATATTTTAGTTCATTATTTTTCAGTGTATTTAAGTGAAAACCTCCATCAATGAAATGACATGTCTACATTGGTTCCAAGGTAAGAACCAAGTTTTTTTGGTTCCAGCAGGGAACCAAAGTTCCAGATTTTGAACCAATTTTTTTCTGGCTCAAATTAAGGTTCTGGAACTGGAACAGCACAGAGCCCTGCTGGTGTGAAAACTCTAACTGTGGTTTTCTGGAGTCCCACAGCTTTAGAAATGGTTTTATAACCTTTTTCAGACAGGTAGATCTCATTTACTTTGTTTCTCATTTGTTGCTGAATTTCTTTTGATGACAGCATGATGTCTAGTTTTTGAGGATCTTTTACTCTATATCACTTTGTCATGCAGCTCCTATTTAGGTAATTTGTGAGTTTTTCCTTTAATTATGAAAAACTTTATTTAAAGACTGAATTTTGTGTTTACTTGTGTTATCTTTAATATTTACTTTTGTTTGATTATCTGAAACATTTAAGTGTGATAAACACTTAGATGAGAAATCAGGAAGGGGGCAAACACTTTTTCATACCACTGTAAGTCATCTTCGCACACACCAAACATAACTCCAACACCGAGCAAATTAATTGCTCAATGTCAAAATCCTAAAAAGAGGCCGGGGCTTGACAGCGCTCTCTACAGCCTGCCAGTCATCCTCACAGTTGTCAAGCTAGTAGGTCTTTTCTTTCTAAATCTGTACCGGATGTTGAAGGAATCTGAAAGGCAGCCGGTCTCTCCTCAGTCATCCTGTGGTCACATGTCCAAACATACTGTGTATAGCGGACCACTATGAATGATCAGCCGCTAGCTAGTGTGCCAACATTGTAGACAGCACTTTTAAGACATTAAACCTGCTGAAAACAAAAATGAACCAATTATGGCAGTGAGTTTACAAGGTTAAATGTATGTCTCCTGCCATTCAGAACAGGGCATCAGAATGGTCCGACCTGCTGAAAAATAAGTGAGGTGTGTGACATAGAGGATACCAACATGCCTGTCATCATGGAGTTGGAAGAATTAAAAGATTTTAACAGAAGGTAGTGAATTGAGCCCTTTACTTCTACATAGAGTAGATTTTTACATATTTGTCAATTTTTGTGTGGTTATCACCATTACTGATGTTTCTCAGTGACATAATCCTGTGGACATCTCAAAATCATATACACAACATTGTAGTGTTAATTATCATTTTATGGACAGTTTCTTGTTTGGAATATTAAATGTTCCTTATTTAATATTTAATGTCATATAGTGGTGAACCAACTTGCCTAAACGTCCTGTATGGCAGCTGCTGAAAACACAAAAGTCCCCCTAAACCTGTCAAAATAAATAAATCCCAAGCTATTTTCACAGCATTAAATAAACCCATAATACAGGGGTATGCCTTTGATGGTGTGTGTAACAGAATTAACGCTTTGGAAAGTAAACATCCAACCCTCCACTGCAATCAATAGACATCTCATGTAAGCATGTTGATCTGATCTGGTATTTCCACACTGATGCGTCTGTAAGTGCCTGTGCATCTATGTGGATCAGAGGAGCGGCAGCACATGAATAGCTTTGCATAATTTTCCTGTGAAGAGAGAAAAATACTGTGTAGCTCACTTCACACCCACATACTGTATCTTACTTTATTCATACTCCCATTCATTGCCTCCACTCATCTAAAACACCCTCAAGATTTCCAAAAAAAGAACCTCCTTTGGGATGGTTTCGAAAATATAATGACGCTTGCATTGGGATACAATCTAACTGGATCATATCGGGTTTGTTGAATACAAAACAGCCCACAAAACACTAATCTTGTTTTCAAGTTAGTTACAAATATTGCTTTTTTGGTGCTGTAGCATTTTGCTGTTCAATGCATGTACAACTTTCTGAATAGTTTCCTCTCCCTGCAGAAGTGTTCGTGGATCTAAAGCACCGAACACTATACAAAAGTAGTAACACAATCTGTGTGATATATAGGACATGTGATGCAATGTGCCTGAAACAAGCAAACAGAGCTACTAATGGTGCAATAGTCTGTGTGAATATGACCCCCATAAGGTTTGCAATGTCAGTACTTTTCACATTTTTGCAGTTAACAGCTTATTTTTGAGATATGGCCTTCTGGGTGGTTATTACCATCACTTCCCATCGTCATGAAATGTTTTTTAGTAATGTGCATGACACTTCTGCAAAATACTGAATTAGTACTAAAAACCCACAGGCTGACTTCAGCATTGATTCTCAATATGTATTTTTCTGGCCTGTACAAATACAGTTTCCATTGGACACTGATTTCCCAGATAAACTGTATCAATATAGGTATATCTGTATCTGTTCTTATGAATTTATACCGTAAACTATATAGTATTGTTGCTTGTGTAGTTCACCTCTTAGGTCCTAGCCCCTTTCTTAGGATTTTGATATTTGATGTTGGTGTTGGAGTTGTGTTGTGTGTTGATGCAAAATGTCACTATATATTTATGTGATTAGTGCAGTGTCTTATGATTTTTTTGGTGTGGAGTGTTGGGCGACTCTGGGGTTTAAGAGGTACACACTGGCCAAACTTCACCCATTTCCATCAGAAATTAACTCCATTTTAAATACATACACAGAAACATGCCTGTTGACAGATGGTCAGTAGGTGAAATTGACAAGGATTATTATTTTTTCAGTGTAGAATTTCTTTTAACCCATTCTCAAACACGAATCATCAATTCGTCAGGTGGCTGCAACAACATCAGGTGCTAACGTGCTGCTTTGCACATTTTAATTCTAAAGCAGATTGGTGGAGATTGTGGCAGACTTCCACATGGGAGACCACAGCTTAAGTCCTTTGTCAAGCAGTGTTTTTGATGATGGTTGTGCCTAACCATCATCCTCACCCCCCCCCCCCCTAATTCTAAGTCAGTTGTTATTATACCAAAACCTCTCACACATCTCCTGGTATCTGTTGGATTCCCCGTATTTGCTATAAAGCATCCAAGGGGCAATATATATACCTGGTCCACACCAAAGTATCGTTAATTTCAACCAAATTGTCATACATTTGACAACATGACTGTTGTATGTGATTATTAATAGCTAATTCATCAACACCATTATGATTTAACAGTTAGTAGGTCATACAATAACACATCGTAGCTCAGGTGTGGATTGAGGAGTTGATAGATGGAAGGTCTGCGTACTCACTTATCCTGCACTGTTTTTTCAAATGCTTTCATGTTGTTGAAGCTTTTCTCTAACATTTGTTTCTGCAGCTCCTTATACATGTTGACATTTCGTTGTTGTTTTCTTTATTATTCCACATGACTGTGTCAGTCTGTTTATTGCTCCTCAAATGTATTTACACACAGTTGTTCACTAAATCTGTTTCTATTACACTTATGCCCATTTTACAAATTGAAAATGAGTCTAAAAACATCTGGATGGAAATGCATATTATGATGACTTGGGAGGGAGACTGTTTTTCTATGGAAATGTAACATACCTCGCCTTTCACTAAAGCCCAATAAACTGCACTGCCATGACTGTCAAAATGTTCAACATGGGGACTTGACAGAGCCTCTCTTTGTCGTCTATTATTGAGCTACTTTTTCAGAGAAGATGAAAGCTCAACACTCCTGCACTCATGACGGTAGTACTACTCCACTCAGTGAGACATACCATTTTCAATTTTTGCCTGAGTGCGTCACATTCCTGACAGCTGCTCAGTGCAGAAATGTGCTGAAAGTGAAACTGCCTTTATAGACTTAAAAATGTCAAACAATAGATGTCACAGATGTCAAACATTTAAGAAGTTCTTTGTTTCCAAGACTCAGAAAACAGCGCAATTTCACTTGTTTTGGTAAAATACTAAAGAGCTACTATTGTGTTGAACAGTAGTGTAAGCATGAGTGTCTAAAGCCGGAATTTACTCATGTCAGTCACAAGTTACATGTTTTCGTTAACTGACAGTTCAGATTGTTAAAAATGCCACAAAAAAGAAACCAAAAGATCCTGCACATAGTTAAAAAAAAAGTAGGAATATGAGCGTAGACATTAAAGGTCCTATACTGTGAAAATCCACCTTGATTGTGTTTTGAGGTTTATATAAACTATGTGATATAAAATAAAGTATGTGAATCTTGCTCAGTGCTGTCACTCTACACAAAAAGATGGACAACAGGAATACAAGCCATTTAAATTTTTTGTGAATTGTGATATCACAACTCTTAACCAGTAATAGTCCAGATAAAATAAATTGATTACAAACTGCTCCACCTTATCATGGTGGAGGGGTTTGCGCACCTGAGTGATCCTAGGAGCTATGTTGTCAGGGGCCCCTGTTAGGGTCTCCAAAGCAAACTGGTCCTCGGTGACAGGTCAGAATCAGTGCAATTTAGAAAACCTTTATCACTACGCCTTCCTGTGGGCCCACCACCAGCAGGGTCTGGTGCTGTGTGGTTTGGGAGGCAGCTGAAGGCGGGGCCCAGGCGGTCCGATCCCTGGTTACCAAAGCTAGCACCAACTGGGAGGAGGCCCTGGGGCAGACACACGACATGCTGGAAGGACTATGTCTGTCGGCCGGCCTGGGAACACCTGAGGGCCCCCCTGAGGAGCTGGACGATGTGGCTGGGGAGAGGGAAGTCTGGGCTGCTGTGCTCAGGCTGTTGCCCCCACGAGAAGTCCAGTGTACTGTAGTTTTGTTCATATAGTGCATCTATATTTTAATACCTTGTCATTATAATCCTTGCTGTTGTAATAGTCAGGCATCCAAATTCTTTTGTCTATGTAATGTATTGTCTATATAGTGTATCAGCATTATGATGTATGTTAAGATGTCCCATAAAAACAATTCATAAATAAGCATCGTTACCAACTGCTGTCATTTATGGTTTAAAAAGAACTTAATTATTAGATGATTATTATATCAAACTGCTCTGAATTCATCACTTTAGTCATTCATTTCTTCACCTTCATTCATTCATTTCTATAGAACATAATGGAGCATACTTCAGAAAATACATCAAATCTTGACAGAAAATTACTATCTATACATTTTTCATGGACTAAGTGGATGTTATTCATTACTGTATGTGTATGAATTGATACCTGACAGTGATCAAGAAGTATTTGTTTTAGCGATTAATATAATCACTTTCTATCATCTCTACTCAACTATTTCTATGTAACATTTCATCTTTTTCAGACATTTGTTGTTGCGTTTGCACATTGTTAACAATACTGTTTGGATTGTTAACATTGCAACACTATCCTGAGACTCCTTCCTCAACAAGGGGGAAAAGACCATTATCCAATCAATTATGTGACTGAATAAATAATTTGTGTGTTGTAGTTTGTATTTAATAGGACAGAACACCTGTGTTGCAAAACAGGACAAGTCTGGAGAGCAAAATGTCCTCTGAAACCAGCCAATTCACACTGAGGTAATGAACCCAAAAACTGATCCAATTTTGCTAATGGCTTTGACTGACCCTGGGCATAATGTGTTGTTGCTTGTTTAATGACATATTCCAAACCTTGCATTGGGATTTTATTTTCAGATCAGGTCCTGAGTGAATCATTAGGGATGATAGGGACACACAGAGGAGTAGGCTGTAAAAGCTTAAAGGCCTGAGGCAGACGGCTATCAGTCTTCGGCGGCGAGCTCATGCATACTAAACATCTGCATGGCTCTAGGTGAAGCATCTGAAGCATATGGCACTGACAGCATCACCCTGTTAAAATTAGGCAGCGGTATCACTGCAGGGCAAGCGCATCTCAATCAAAATGTCAGTGACTTTGAGGAGAGGACATCGCCGGTGAAAATGACAGTGATGATAACGCTAAAACGGAGCAAACAGTGACAGTGACAAGGAACACAAACACCTGGTTTATACGAGCTGTAAATGCATTTATGGAAACTCATCTATTGACAGACTGTCAGAAGGGATGACTGGCAAGGATTATTACTGTACACTAACAATCAGATGTATGGACACCCTCCCCTACACTGTTTTTTTGTTTTTTAAAAAAATCATTTTAAACATTTTACATCAACACTGTGGACATCCAAACTGTGCAAGAACATGTAATAAGCTGTGACGTAGTCACAGTTTTTGTCTTAAAGATCCAGTCTATGATGTTGGGAAACTCGCAAGTTGTGGATTGTTTCTTGCATCAATGATTAAACAGACGACCTGCCAGTCAACAGGGCTTATGACCTCATAGTTGTGCGAGCTCATGCACTCACTCGTAGAGTTGAAAACAGTCGTAGCGGTAGCTACTATGGCGCTCGCTGTAGCTAATCTAATTATAGGATGACTGAGGAGAGTACGTATTTCAGATTCCTTTGACATTTGCTTCAGATAAAAAAAGGAAATAAACAACAGACAGACATACCAGCTTGACAACTGTACAGTTGTATGCTGTGTTGACTGACAGCTCACCGGTCCAATAGCGGCCTGCCACTGGATCGGCTACTAGCTAGGTTTCATAACATCGCAGCCTGCACCTTCAAGTCAGTTTTATGTCTTTTGAATCTATTTGGATTTTCTACACCATTTTTACCGCTCTACAACTTCTTGCTGTTTTTTCTCTTTGTTCGTCCTCTCTTTTTTTTTTCTCCTTTTTGCGTAATTTATAGAGTTCTTTTTTATTTTTCTTAGTCTGTGTGCATTTAGGGGATCGTGCAAGTTAAGAATTTCATTGTGCAGTGTGACAGACTATTTAACTGGACATATGACAATAAACATCTTGAATTGTAATTTTTCATCTTTTATCCTATTTGTCATTTTGTATCACTTTCATCTTTTTCTGTGTTTCATCTTAAATTTGTGTCTTTTAAGTTTGAGATATTTGCATCTTTTGCAAAACTTTTGTTTCCCATCATTTTTGTCTTTTTGCAGCTTTCATGTCATTTATGTCATTCTTTCCTACGCAATTTTTTTTTTGTCTTTTTGCCGTTTTCATTTTTTGCATCTCTTACATTGTTTTCATCCTTTGTCTTGTTGCTTAGCCTCTAAACTTTGACCAAATCCTGATGTCACATTTTTTGGCAATAATTAGCAACACTGTTTGATAAGAAAACCTTTATTGTAATAACATTTCTGGCTACATTGCATAGCTTTAATAGTAAGAGATGTTGTTTTCTCAGCTGCTGATTTTCTGTCTAAAATCTCAGAATTTTTGAGCTAAACTCTCAAATCTTTGTGTAACTTTTCTTTTTTTTTTTAACAAGGCATCATTTGACAATAAAACCAAATCTGGATTGTTACGTTCATTGACTGAACTGAAAAATAAAGATTTCGATGTTTTTAACTGTGCTATAGAAACACACAGCTCTCTCAGATCAGTCTGCAGTATATTGATTCATTGTTGCTTATGGGAACACTTCATGAATTATTGATAGGGTCTCCTTCCTCGTGGGTATTTGCATTTTGTTTGTCGTTTAATGAGGCGTTTGGGCTTTTATTGTGGAAGATGGATGATGCATCAAACTGTTCTTTCAGCATCTCTGAGTTTTATTTTATTAACTTTGTTTCATGGTATGTATTGACACAGAACATTCTGGGTTCGCATTTCACAGCCACAATGTACCCGAAGGAAAAGAGACAAGGGAGAAATAACCTAAAGCAAAGAAGATGAAAATAAATCACCACTGCACCGCCCTAGGCCCAGACCACATCCATACCTTGCTTAAACACGCAAAGATGAATAGTTTGCTGCTGCTCACATGGCTCCCACCTCAGGGAACTATTTGCAGAAGAATCTCTCACCACTTTCCCAGGTTATCTCCTGGAGCATCAACACAGTGCCTCGCTCCTAATTTATTCGCATTTCAGGCACCATCCACACCATCTCGATCGGGGAATCGGGGGAAGATGAGGCCTGTGTACCCACCTGCCTGCCTCCCCAGAAACACATTAAAGTGCTCAGAGTTTAAATCTTCTTCCAAGAGATCACTCAGAGCTGCCTCCTGACGCCTCTGAAGCTTCATACAGCTCTCGGCGCCGCCAGGCTTTCCCCACAGTACAACGCCGAGCTGACAGTGCACCGATCTCGACAAACAGCTGAGAGAAAATGAGAGATCGAGACGGAATGAAAGAAACATGCGGCTGTCACAGTAAATAAATCTGCTTACCTGACTGAAGGAGAACGTAAAGAGGCCATTTAGCTTACCTAACTTGCTTCTTGAAATTGAAAGTCACGTGCTTGTACGTCGTTAGCGATGTGTGGAGAAATAATGCATGTTCAGATCTTTCGGTTGTATGTGTAGAAGTCAAAGTGTGTCAATGTCACAGTTGCCATAATAAGAAATAAACTGCTGCTTGACAAAATAAAACCTTTGGTGCATGGTGTCCACCACCCTGCCATACAAAAGGCAAAGTGACAGTAATGAGGTAGCATCAAATTTATAGAAATTACAAAGTTAAGACAAAATGCAAATCAAGATGCAATAAGTCTTAAACTTAGACTTAAAATGAACAAAACAATAGAAAAAAGAAGCCACATAAGAAGTTCAAGGCACACAATAGTGTGGAAAATCGACAAAGCAATCAAAAAAAATTAACAAAATAAGAAGCAAAAAGAAGAAAAAATGAACAAAAATAAACAATATGAGCAACCCAATCTAGAGTTTACTAAGAAGGGAACAAAAAGGAATCAAAATCAACAAACCCCCCCCCCCAAACTATACAGTTTGCTCTCTGTATAGTCCTGAGGTTTTGACCTTGAATTGTGAAGCGCTTAGAGATAATCTTGGACTATGATTGGTGCTGTGCAGGTACAATTGAATTAAAATTGAAATTAAAGCAACAGCATTCAGTAGTTGGCCTTATATGTACCACTGTGATCCAAAAATACTGTGCAAATATTGTGGGTTTTTTTTCCTACAAATTTTTTCTACATTATCAAATAATGGCTAAAGCATAATTCTGAATTTCACTGAATTGACATGCCCTGATTGACATATTTCATTCATTTTCACCCACTACCCTACTCAAAATAAGTCATATTTTTGTAAATATTGTTTTGAAGTACCACAAGGCTCAAAATGACATATAATTAATGCATGAAATGGTTCAATAATTTGAATCATTTGAAGTGGATGAATAACAGTGTATTAAAGACAATACTCTGCCCATTCCAAAACAAAAATAAACAAAATAAGCCACACACTGTAATATTTCATTGAACATTTGTTTCTGTCAAAACTTGCATAATTTTTCTTTAACATGTTGTACTGATGGAAGTGGAGTGCCGTGTGAAGGGTTCTCAGCACATCCCACAGATTCTCACAGAGGTTTGGACTTTGTGGAGGCCAATTGATTTGTGGAAATTATGGAATTTTGTGGAAATATTTTACTTACTTCTTAAGCTCAGTGAATCCTGGCATTGCCATCTTTAAATATGCTCATGCCATCAGTGGGGGAAAAAAAATCTGTTGATTAAAAAAGAAAGAAAAAATGTCTGCATTGTCTGCATCAGCTAGGGGTGAATAACTTGTAACAGCAGAAATATATTAACCACTGCAGTAATTATCCACTGGGAGGCTATTAGTTATTTTCTTTGTTAAATCCAGGTGGTTTCTTTGGAGAAGCAGTCTACCTACGTACGTATGTGTAGAAAGTTCCGCATATTAATTGCTTTTTTGTTTCCTTTGTATGAAAGGATTGCAATATACCTTAAAAAATTAAACCATTACAGTCTACATCATCAATGTCTAACTGATGATGTAGACAGCAATGGACCAAAATTAAAGGACTAACATTTATGCTCACTCTTTAGTGTCTCTGCTCCTCAAGAACTTCAACAATATGAAGTTGTACAGGAGCAGAATGGGGAAGTTGGCCTTTAGTCAGTTGAAGTAGTGGCAAAAGAGTAGAAATGTCCACATTTAGAGAAGCTCATCATGGAACTACTCCAAATGTGGACTTTTGGAGTATTTCCACTTGCCACAGCAGACACAACACTAACAGCCCTGGCAAAGGAGAGAAAAAGTCCACATTTGGAACAGGAAGCATCACTGGAGAATGTCAAAACTTCAGTAATTTCACTGGTTGCTGAATCCAAAAAGAAGCCAAATCTCCACAGAGTTGCAGGTTAAAATGTCTACAACAGATTAAAAGTTTACAACAGAAACTAGCTGATGCACAGGCCAACATTTGAGTAAGGACACAGGCACTTTTGACTGACAAATGTATCTTCACTGTTTTATTCAGCCTCTGCTCTACCCACTACACCTCTAATCGTTTCTGGAACAGCTCAGAGAGCAGGGATTCCTCCCTGTTGAGGTGTTTCAGACATATACAACCAGGGAGAATCCCTGGGGCCAATCCGGGATACGCCGGAGGGAGTGTAACTGTCAAATGGCCTGGGAAGACATTGATGTCCTCAAAAGAAGAGCTAGAGGAGGTGGCAGGGGAAAGGGATGGATGGATGGATGGATGAATGGACAGATGGACAGACATGCCATGGGTGGATGGACAGATGGATGGATGCACAGATGGGCGTAAAGATGGACTGAAGGACTGACAGATGCATGGATGGATGGAAGGATGGACATATGGATGGATGGATGGCGGGCTGATGGATAGGTTTTCAGTTTTCAGTCAGGTTTATCACAATTTGTGCTAAAGTTACTACTTTTACAACACAGTGAAAATCTTATAGAAATCCTTGAGGATGACTTTCTCCAGTGTACCAGCTTTATCCATTGCTTTAAATTAAAAAAGAGAAAAAAAGAGTCTGCTGACAGTAGTAAATGACTGGCTTCCAGAAAAAACACTGCCAATCCTGACACAATCGTATTAACATGTTCCATATTGTACATCTCCTGTCTTTCTGTAATTGTACGTGACTTAATTTACTCATTGATTGTGCTTGCTATAAACAAAATTGCATCAAAATACATAAAGACTAGTCAGCACACTGTAGCTGGCAACAAGTAAACACTGAATCAGTGATTAAGCCTTTGAAAGTTAACCAAAGAAAAAGGCCTTAAATGTACTGAATGCACTAATCAGATCAATCTGGAAAATAATTTCACAAAGCCACAAGGTGATTAGACGATTGGAGCCAAGTAATTAAAAGATTCTTGGCATAGGTTTGTTTGCTTAGGAATGCAATCCTCACAAAACAACAATCCGTAAACAGAAACTGAAGAAGCACTTGTGTATCATTGTTATATGTCCTGAGTCAACCTACAAACAAGTCACTATCTACACTATTCAGCCAAAATACCATTTGTTATAGGTGACACTTGGTTTAAACAGTGCAAAGTGATCATTAGTTATGAAAGTGAAACATTGTTTATGAACCATAAATGCCACAGTTACAACCCAGCCTAATAGCTAAGCCAATGATTTGCAATAAAGGCTTTAAAGCACTGGATTAAATTACAATTGGGAGGGAGCTGCTTTCACAGCAGAAACAGGAGCCTGATGCAACACTCGCATATTATATTTCAGCCTGTGTAGTGTACTGTTGGAAAAGCATGGAAATGAGCTTTTCCCATCACAGTCTGTCTCTGGCTACCAGATAATGCGGAGCTGTTGTAATGTTAAATGTGCTAAAAAGACCACGTCTGGGGATTTTAAAAGCCCCCTAGAGCACATCTTAAAAAAGCCTTATCAATGTCATCTACTCTTTCTCCTAATAAGTGCTTAGTCTTTGCCTAAGGAGCTTCCACTCAGAAACACAGCTGATCAGTTCATTTGCACAGGCTTTGAAAGCATGTTCAGTAAGACATATACAGCACAGTGTTACTCTGCCCTCAAGTCAGACCCAGAGCCTTAGGGTACAAGTAGTTTTCGCTGGTACATCGGAGCTCTAAGTGAATGAAACGTCAGACCAATTTGTCACAAATTATGGCAATTAGCATTACAGACTGGATATTGCAGTCGCTCGTAATCACAGTGGAAAATTGGACTATGTGGCAGCAGCGTATCTGGTTTTTTCAGGGTTCTACTGCTCAATTACATCAAAACAAGCACTTCTCTGAACTCACAAGCAGGTCGTCCTGTCTGGGGAAAGGCAACATTGTGAAATGATATTACTTCCATAGGCTAAAAAATTTACACATGAAACAATTTGCTTTCTTTTTTTTTATCAGATATAATGAAGATCAGATTAGCACATTTCTAGATTGAAAAAAATAATGTATAATGATAGGAAGAGCCTTACTGTTTCTTTTCAAACCCACTCTCACTCCATTTCTTACAAATAGCAGGGTATTCCACACTTCTTAATTTTTAGCATGCAGCTAATAAGAACTGAAATACTCACTTTACATGCAGTTGAGTTAATGTGATGCAGACAGATTACAGCACTGGGGTGAGAATCACAGGACATTTTACCTCATCAAATACATTGCTTTTAAGGCAGTTAAAAAGAAATTATGTTTTTGATAATTATGCTTATTACATCCTTTTTTGATTGATGAGGCAAAAAGTGAGAACCTGCTACCCCAGTCTAAAGCGCCTGCATATAGTTAATTAGTGTTATAAATTTTCAGTATCAACAAATCAGAGTTGATTTAGGGTTACCAGTTCAGGTTAATGTTAGAAGCCTTGAAATATTGTGAAAGTTTAAATGGGAAACATTTATGTGTAAATTAATTTCTCATGAATTGTTCCTTTTCTTTTGCATTGTGTTTGGTTTACATTGCTATATTTTAGCTTTTGTCATTTTAAGGTGCAGTCTAACTAGAACAGTAGACTGTTCTATATTGTCTATATCAACATTGTACACAGTACCTTTAATTCTACGCACGTATGTACACTACCAGTGGAGTTACCAAAACCATCAAACACCACCAGAGGTGATGTAGATTGGCCATTTTTGAGGATGATAATTGTAATACAGTGGAATCCCAAGTTACGAGATGAATCTGTTCATCAAGCTTGTGAAACAAAAAACTCATGGGCTGGGACCGGTTTTCCCAGAAGAACACATGTAAAACCAATTGATCCGTTCCAAGACCCCAATTAAACTCCCATATATACAAACCCGTATGTGCACGTAAGGTATTTGGAAAAGAATGTTTAATTCATTATTATTATTTGAAAAGGAAGTTATGTTAATTATCTGAAAAGGAATGCATAAAATTAGTTCTAAAAAATATTTATAATGACACGTTACCTTGAAGACAGATGGCTACAGGTGAAGGAGGCTTGATGGCGGAGGAGGAGGAGGAGTGGGGGAAGCAGAGACTTGACATACACATACTAAACACCACCGTCGGACTTTTCTCCTTTCAAATCCTGATAGACTGCGTGAGCCTTGTCGCAAATGATGGCTTCAGTGACCGTATCACCAGAGATTTACTTCTGCTTGATCCAAAGGAGCAATAGGCTCTCCATGCCGTCACGGAGAGGACACCGCTGCTTAGAAATCAATGTTATTCCCTTCGCAGGTTTCACAGACTCCTTAGCCAAATCGGTCACTCGAACACCACAAGAATATATGTAACCTGCATCAACATCATATTATGGGTTTTTGTCTCACCACTAGCATCCTTCTTAGGTCCCATGATGAAAAAACACAAAACAAAGCACTACAGTATTTCAGGTGAAAACAGGCACAAATATGAAGCACAACAGAGTGCGCGTTTCCAGTCAGTCGGTGAGTAGTGTGCGCTCTCCTCTTGGTCTTGCTCTCGTGAACTATTTTACTCACTACCCGAGTTCTTACTTGTGAGCCAGTACAAAATTTTGCCTGATGTCTTCCTTGTAACCCAAAAAATTCACCAAAACACTCGTAAACCTGGGTTCCACTGTACTTCTCTTCTGCAGCAGAAGTGGCTCCTAATGAGAGACCGTTTAATCACAGAAATTCTAAACAAGTATATTTGGATGAATGAACTCTAATCATTATGTAGTGACTCCAGATCAGCCCTGCTACAAGCACCTCTTAGCACCCCCACCATAAGTCACCAGGAACACACGCATCATGAATATGAAATGACTCTTGGATAAACATATACTCAGTTTGACCCTGGGATATTACACCAGAACCCCTTCTTGAATGTTTATTCAAAGACTACAAAGACTCCACCACATCTGTTCGTCTGCACTCCCCAAGGAGGGTCAAATACCTCTTGCTGTGCGCTTATCACCTCACCTCTCCTGCCCTAAACTGACTGCTGCCTGGAGAAAATTGTGTTACCACAGAAGCCCCATGGACATAACTCCACAATTGAATCCTAAACAATGCCAAAATTATAATCACCGAGTTTGTCACAATCTACAGAGAAAAACACGACATTGCCCAGATCTCTACGACCAAAATTGAGCAGTTTAGGAAAGAACAAAATATGGAAGAACCACCCCCATCTCCGGTACATGGATCACAAATCCACAACCAACCCCACACACAAAGAAGGGTTGAAGGATTAATTCACAAATACCCATTTGGACTGATATTAAATGTATTCACAGTAGTTAGCATTGATTCACTTATGCATGGAAAGTACAATTATGTGTGTATCACCTGTTTCCTGTGTAGAGAATATTATAACTGTGTTAAGAGTGTGATAAAACCCCTGTGTTACCTTGTTGCTCCCCTCTAGGGATCTCAGAAGGACATTGAGAACTGTTCTTGTGATGCTATTTCATGCAAAAAGATGTGTGTGATGGTTGCATTGACAGTTATGAAAGTTTTTGGTGACTGATTCCTCTAAAATGTATCTTGGTCAGAAGTATTTAGAAAGGGAAATGGTAAAAGTTTGAAAACCCCTCCTGAGACGTCTCGAATGGCAACTCCGCCCCATTCCGTGATGTCATTGCAGCCTTAAAAGGGGGTTTTCCCCTTTGTTTGCTTTCTTTTTTCTTCACTCTTCTTCTTCAACCTCCGCCTTGGACTCATCTCTACGCCTCTTCACTTGCCCCTCAGGCTGCGGCCCTGCCTTTTCTGCTAGCTTAGCTTTAGCCTATTCTTCTAAAGATCAGCAACCTTCCTCTGGATGAAACTCACATCCAAACTTGTCTGAGAAAAGAAACTTATCTTCATAGCAACTCAGCACAACAAATCAGTTTAGACCTCTTCCAGCCTCCAACAGAGGTTCATTCAATTAGAAGCCTGCTAGAACCCAGCATGGACATTGGAACTCCAAACCAGTACCAGGTCGATGCCAGATTTCTGAGCTGGGCTGCTGATCCACCACGTGACGGACCACTCTGAAGGGCAACTCGCTACTTCCAGGCCATCACTTCCTGAACCATAGCTGTGCCGTGGACCCGAATTGGTCCGACCGGAACCAAACCGGACTGTTGAAGTTCAACTCAAAGTAAGACCCATCTTGATTACTGGTTTCAGAGGAGTGCCTCAGAGCTGAACTGACAATTGCTCCCCTCTCAATCAACTATCCTTGAATAAGCAACTCCATTATCATGTTCAAATTTCCCTCCAATTCTTCCCCCTTCTGCTGGCACGTAAAGCCCGATTTCCTCAGAATACTTCCGACCATTCTCCTCATGTTGATGCCCTGTATTTTGTGATTATCTAATCTACCATTATTACCTTGTTCACTCATGTTGTTACTATAACAATCCTACATTACTGTAGAATATGTCACGTTCAGAGACTTATTTTATAAACGATTAAGTTCCGTGTACGGAAGAACTGCAACTTTCAAATTATGAGACTGATCCCAATTTATTCAATTCAATTCAATCTTTATTTGTATAGCGCCAATCATAGTCGCCGATTATCTCTAGGCGTTTCACAATTCGAGGCCGAGACCTCATGACTATACAGAGAGTAAACCCAACAGAACCACTGAGAGCAAGCCAAAGGCG
>JAQQAE010002671.1:0-21752 GCA_029823295.1 Pseudamia nigra | reverse complement strand
TATATTACGTTAACATACGAGACACCTATTCAGCCTGTTGTTCTCTATTCTATTATTACTGTAACTTGCCTTTCAAGGTGAAATGTCTGTTCTTGGTGTCGGATTTTGTTGAATAAATTTCCCGGAAAAAATGCGACCTGTTCTCCAAAGCAACATATACACGTTTTTTTCTTCTTCATTATGCATTATTTGGCTTGTGCGACTAAAATTCCGGAGCGACATATAACCCGGAAAATACGGTAAATACATTTCTGATTCAGAAACAAAGTAAGTTGCACTATTGTACTATTGCTGGTGTTGCTTGCAGAAAATATACAAGATTTGGGTAATGCTTTTGACCAGGGAATTTGCCCTTAATTTGCAATTAATCCTTTGAAAATTGTATCGTTTTTCCTCCTTCTGGTTATTTTGTTCATTTTTGTGCAGCTTCGTGGGTATTCTGTTCATTTTTACGCATTTTCTGAATTAGTTTATTTTTAATTCATTTTCTTGATTATTTTTTTGTTCATTTTTACTCACTTTTTCCAGCCTTAAATGGGTTTCCTTGAAGTTTTACATGAGCAACTTGATCACACAAAAAGATCAAATATGTGGTCATTATTAGGGTTAAGTTGGGTTATGTGGACACTATTAATACTTGTAAATGAAATTAACAAATGGCTAATGTGGCTGGATAGGTAGAATTGCAGTGCTGGGGGTGAAATTTGAGGCATGAAGTACAAATCAGAATCGTGACCATGGCAGTCCTGGTATCCCATAAATGCAGTTTGACATACTCTTCATTCATTGCACCAAAGCTAAGATAATCCATTATCACTACCGATGCCCATATGTGGAATACATCACCAAATCTACTGCACAAACAGAAAAATCAAAGAAAGTAAGTAAGAAAGAACAACAATAGCTGGACCGGAGTCAGGTAAAGTGGGATAGTGTTTGGTGATGTAAAGAGCTGTCATCCAAAATGAAGAAACTCTGCCAGATGTGTTTCTAGCACCCACACCCCCACACACACACACACACACACACACACAACCTCAAAGCACCTGCCAAAGCATGGAAGAGGAAAAATGTGACTAATTACATCTCTTTCCAACCCATTGAAAGAGTAAATACCAAAGAAGGATACATACATATTCATAGTGGGGCACAGCGGGATTGACTTGGCTGTTGACTGAGATTGTGAAGTGATGAGAGAGAGTGAGGAAGCTTTTGACACAACAAATTGATGATTATTACATAGACCGAGTGGGAGACAGACATGGACCAACAGACAGATTCAAAGTAACAGCGTGAACACAACAACTGTCTAATAAAGGTCTGTTGCTCTTTTTTTATGGTGATTAAATATCTGAGCTGACACAAAGTCTTCTAATAGACCATTTGCTGATTGCATTTCTGAACAATTCTTCACATACTGTAAGTATTTTGAGTTTAAAACTGGAATAGCCCCTTTAGTCAGCTGCATTTGTCAAATCCCATGGATATTTTCTCATCGTTCACTAGCTGGATGGTATTTGTACACATCCCCTGCTCTGTAAAGTGCAAAAAAAACGAGTGTAACTAAATGCCTCAGCTGCTCAAATAAATAATTTTCATCTTTAAATTTTGGGGCAGGAGATACCATTAGTTTTGTGAATGCTATAAAAGTGAAAACTACTGCATATGTTTCACAAACATTCACATACAATATGTGTTGTTTCCAGAATATCAGGCTACAGTATTTGTAGTGATTGAATATGCAGAAAGTCCATCGTATGAAGCATTCACTTCTTCTCGAGTGCATTTTACACAATCTAACCTTACATACTCAGAGACAAGCTCAAAAGGATGGGAGTTTCCTGGATCACAGATTCCATGACAGGAAGACCACAATTCATCAGGCTGGGGACCAGTAGAGGCAGTAATGAGCAGCACTGGTGCTCCTCAAGGGTCTGTTGTTGCTCCCATCCTGTTCACATTGTACACATTGGTCCTGTGAACTACTGCACAACTCCTGCCAAATCGAGAAATAGTGATGATGACATAAGAAAACTGTAATGGCTTAATGACACACTGTGGCATTTTTATTATTTTGTCACAGTGGGAAAAAAAATATTTCCAAAACTATGAATATAATCTTTTGATAGCTTATTAAACTAGTGAGCTTGTAGCTCTGTTAAAATAAACTGCTGACTTAATGCAAGAAAGTTTGGAGTACAAAGTCAAGCACTTCAAATTTGTAAAGAATGTGTTCTGTAAAGAGTAAGTTGTTGTTCTTCATTAGCCGATGCTCAGATGCTCAAAACCCAAGTTGTGTGCTCTCATGAATGTGCTCATATGATAGAACTTTTTTTATTCTGGTTTCTGGCTTTATTTTTATGTTTCAAGCCACTTCAAAAATTCTAATTTTACTACATAACTTCTGAATAATACTGGGTAGAGCTGGAAGCCAAAACAATTTCAAAATGGTATCTGAGTGAAATCCATGTCAGTAACAGTGGATGGGCTTTGGATCTGTTTACTGGATATGAGTCGATCTACAGCTGATCGCTGAGAAGTAAGAAAAACATCACCCATAAACCACATGCAGGTAGATTATAGATTTAGTGATTGTATTTCAGTGTGTTTTGGTTCTTTTCCAGATGATCTGTTTCTGCTACTGCTGTTGTTTGTCGCTTATTTGTTTTTTTTTTTACTGGAACAAAAAATTCTTTATGCTTTCCATGCACCTCATGAACTCTATTTTGAACAGCCAAATGTGCTAACAGATGTCATGTTCCATTTAAGTACACCTCATAAATGCAGTAACTACCCTCACATGGCACAGCCATCTTAGCCTCTCTGCGCTGCCGTCTGGTTCGTTTTAGGGTTCACGTTAAGATTTTACCATCTATTTTTAAAGCATTAAATGGGTTGGCACCTGTTTACCTCTCAAATCATCTAACTTTCCGCAGGACATCTGGATTTCTGAGTTCTCCCCATCAAACACATCTCTACTTCGGATTTGAAATCACACTGACTTTTGACATTTTTGGTGTTGCTTGTAGTTTTAGGTGTACTGTCTTACTTTTTATGCTGTGCTGTTTTTTGCTGCTAGTCCTCTTTATTGCTTTTACATTTCTGTTTTAATTTAAATTCTATTTATCTTAATTTGTACAGCACTTTGGCCAGCATCTGTTGTTTAGTAAATGTCCTTATAAATAAAGCTGATTTGAAAGTTGACATGGCCACACATAACAGTACATCTCTCATTATACAAAATAAATCTCCATTTTAACAGTCACAGCAAATGGACCGTCTTTCCTCAAACATATTTTATAGTCTGCATGCCTGGCAATGTTAATGTAATATTATGATCAATATTAATACTAATCATTATGGAAAATACCACCCTGCGCAGTCAACACCAAGAACCTCAACTGAAATATGAATGTCACTTTCAAATAATGTCAAATATTTGAATACAGTATAATTAATGCCATTGGTTCTGCTGGAGGTTTTTTCTTCTGCTAAGGGAAAACTCCAATTGTGCCTGAAAGGAAGTCGGAAGAAGAAAACTTAATTTTAGATTATAGTTGGTGCCATACAAATAAAATTGGACTGAGTTAGTTTTTTTTTTTTGTTTTTTTTGTTTTTTTTTTCTCCTTTTTTTGTTTTTTTTCTCCTTTTTTTTCTTTTTTTCTTTTTTTCCCTTTTTTTCCTTTTTTTCTCTTTTTTTCTTTTTTTTCCTTTTTTTTTCTTCTTTCTGGACTAGGTTAGTTAATGAGTATGCCCATGGAAACCTACCTAGTAACCTTTTTGTCACTGCCCACAGCACTGTAGGAAATGTGTACATTTATGTGCATACAACTGTAAAGATCATCCTGCAAGCGACTCCTACAGCTGTTTGGTAAAAAAAAAAAAAAAAATGTTTAGTCAATAGTTGCAAATGTTTAGTACTCCTTATATCCTAAAGACAACTGTCTTTAAAAAGAGCCTGTTGCTCATCATTTGTTACTATTCTCTGTAGCTCTTGCTAAGAGTTTGGTGTTCTCAGGAGCCATGTAAATAATTAATCATACACACACTGTTGCAATGTGTTTCATTTCCAGATTTATGCCACAAAACACAGAAAAAATATCAACCCAAAAAAAACAACTGCAAGACAACTCCAGTGTGGTTTGCCAAGAGAAAACATGAAGTAAAGTCAGATATAGGGCAAAACCAAGCGATCTAGAATTACACACTGACCGTGAAAATATAGCCAGACTTAACGCCC
Source organism: Pseudamia nigra (assembly GCA_029823295.1). NCBI lineage: Eukaryota > Metazoa > Chordata > Actinopteri > Kurtiformes > Apogonidae > Pseudamia > Pseudamia nigra. Next base: position 17,512 of record JAQQAE010002671.1, on the reverse strand, counting down.
ATCATGTTAAATCCCGGACGAGCCCCTAAAATATGTACAAGGGGTGTGACTTCTCCCTTTTCTGCTCCCAAGGAGGACCAGTACTTGCAGAACTTTGCAGTCAGAACAAGTACAACTTTACAGTGAGCAGAGTCAAACTAACAAACAAAAGTTATTTTTAACAACTAAATTAACTGAGGAAAATACAAAATAAAACACAGGACTCCTACTTGAACCCCTATCCATAACCAGGGGGAAAAGTATTCCGACAAAGCCAGCTTCTGCACCCCTACCCACAACCAGGACTGCTGAATTTTGGATATTTACAACTGTACAAAAATCCAATCTGAGTTCCACATCACTATATCGAAAGCCACATTACAAAGTTCAATAAAATACTCGAAAGCCAATCGAATGAATTTCACATACTGATCTTAAGCAAAGCACAGTTGAGTTGGAAATGTAGAGAGGGAAGCCCAGAGATGTCATCTGCCAGTGTCTTTTTAAAGTATGTGCCAACGGACTTTATCCAAAAGTGTCCTCTTTAATGAACACACACACATCACACACATTACTGGAGAAAACTGGGTCCTTCAGTCAGGGACGGAGAGCAGCACAAAAGTGCATCAAATTAAACACAGCAGTGGAAGATGAACATTCTTATCCAATGAAGGCACCATCTTTCTTTAAGCTCTGTATATAATGAGATATTCTTACAACTGCCAACATTATCAAATCCATTATTACAAAAAGAATTGATATTAATCTGTATGGAATTTATTGCTTTGCCTAATTACCACCCAAAAGCTTTCAATCGTTTGAAAGTCCTAACATTAAAAGTTTACGTAACCCCCGGGGGGAATGTTACTTTCACTTTTTAATATCGAAAATGAAATATATAGAAACACAACAATAACAACTGCAGGAGAAAGTCTTGTGTGGTTTGCCAAGAGAAAATATGAAGAAATGTGAAAAAGAGTGCAAGGAAAACCAACCAATCTAGCTATGTGGAGAGAATGTGGAGAGAATCTCCAAACTTAATACACATCGTTTTAATTATTATATCATAGATGAGTGACTGTGAAAACAAATCTAGACTTATATTCAGCTTGCAGACATCTCAAAGACTATACGGAGAGCAACGGGTGATAAGAGGGAGGAAGAACTTCCTTTAACATGAGCAAACCCTCGAGCAGAACCAGGCCTCTGATCAGCCCGGACTGGTTGAAAACCAGACCACAACCAGCAACCGCATGTCAAGATCAAACTCCGGAGACGGAGAGGCATGTATGAAGGATGGACAGAGAGAGAACAGAGGGGGAGAAAGCACAGAACCACAGGGAAGACACAAAGTTAGTCACACAACATAGAATCTCAGTGCATCACAGCAGCCTACGTCCATGCAGCACATTCACGCTTGAAGAGAGTAAAAATAAAAACTTCAGCTGCATATCTTTGTTGAAACAGCACCTTCAATCCTTCATCCTTTATCAGGTATTTCCATTGCATAACAGGAAATACATAATAATAGTTGCAGGTGAGAAACAGTCTCAGGCATTTTGGAACAGAGGGTAGTTTACTGGTTTCAGACACAGTGACAGTTGTTACCGATAGCTCCCAAATCTGCTCAAATATACCCTTGGGCAGCTTTCTAAACATACCTCATATGTGACTGCAGTACCTGTCTCTGGCAATGCTGTGCATCGAGAAACTCTTATGAAAGCAACCTATTTTCTTGTTGCTGTGACGGTACCATCGTAAACTGCAGCCTGTTTTCAAATCAGCCTGAAGGATCTTTTGAAGCGCAGTCAAGAGTTTGTCCTGTTTAGACGAGAGCTGCCACACGATAGACACATGTGGATGATGATTCACTGCCTTCGCTTGTCACTTCTATCGGCCTCAGCCGTGACAAGACATGATATTAGTGTCAGGATCTTATGTAATATTCAGTGGGTGATGATGGTTTACACACTGTACCGCAAATGAGCATTTTAATAGCTCATTCTAAGATACACATTGGAACTCGGATTGGCCCTATCATTTTCGTGTCAAACCTTTTATATACATGACAGAATTGGAAAGCGTGGTGTATTTTTAAAAATGTATGGGTGTTGAAAAGAGACAATCAGCGGCAGTAAAATGTAACCTCTATCAGGAATCTGTGGACCTAAGATGAGTAAAAATGTATTAAACCATCTCAGAAAAGCATTTGATATTATGAATTTTCTCTTAAATTGTTTCACAAAGGCCAGTATTTAGTCTTGATAGTCTTAGATAAGCTTATGCAAATGACGGCGTGTCTCACCATGTGTTTTTGTATTTTCAGGATTGCAAGATGTGCTTCCAGAGTTCCTGCGTGGGCGTTTTGTGGAAGCCGCCCTCAGCTACGTGGCGTGCAATTCTGAGGGTGAGCTGCTCTGCCGCAACAACGACTGTTGGTGCCGCTGCTCACCTCGATTCCCAGAATGCAACTGTCCATTTGCTGACATCAAAGTCATGGAGGAGAATCTGGAGAAGAGCAAAGAGTCCTGGAGCAGCTTCAATCAAGAATTCATGGAGTCAGGTATGACTAGCTTGGCTCAAACTAAATGTGTTCATGCCATGAGTGTTTTAGTTGAATTTTCAAAAACTTGGAAAAATTGCAGCAGGCATCTGAATCTTCAGTTTTCAATGTGGTTGTAATTTAGGTGTAGCATCTGCTGAACTTTTACCGTACGTACTGTAGGAAAGGCTACATTTTCCATGGTATTGTGTAGATGTGGCAGCAGTTAAAACGGTGTGGATTTGGTAACTTTGAATGTTGCGCTGTCCTCCTAATAACGACAGCCAGGTTTGTTTGTTCATGCACAACCTTATGGTCTTATTATGACCCTGTGTTTAGATGTACGTAATGTCTGGTAGTGATAAAGTTAATGTCGTCCTGTAGTGACATTTATAAGTGGAACACATTGTTATGTAGTGACAGTTAATACACAGGAGACCAGGGGATGTGTGCTGCTCCATATTCTCCACCTTCTTGTGTCTAAGCCTTAACAGTAAAGGGAAACAGCTCTTCTTGCACACTGTTGGTTTTGGGTGCTATTTTAGCAAACGCTACCCTGAGGGCATGAACAAACAGCTTGTACAGTATGGTTGTATGGATTGAATGACTTTTGCAATTTTGAATCTGTTTGTTTTTTTTTTTAGCAACCAAGCTAGATGGCGCAACATTAAGAAATGCTTGGCTTAAATGTCGGCAAGGATTACATAGCATACTGTATGCTAGTCAGTACAAGCAACAGTTATATAAAAACTGACTATTTGTGTCAGTACAGACAAATGAATTCCATGGTTGTGGTTTTGCAGTGGTTTGGTAGTGATGGACAGTCACGATGTTTAAATGTTTGATAATGGACATACTCATACTAGAGTAAATTGTGGTCAATTGCACTAAGCTGTGGATACATCTGTGCGTAGGACATTACAATACTACGTATTCAACTTTAATGACAGCATGGCTTATGTTTGAGTCATTTTTGGTTACATACAGACATCTGTAGGATTTTTTTGTCTTGTAAGGTGGCGATCTCAGTTTAATGATGCTGCCCATATGCAGAGACAGCAGGAGATGAGGTCCATATCTCAGCAACTGTTCTGTATCATGACCCACGTCTTCTGACATTGCCAGAGCCAGAGGATCATGTTGCACTTTGGCACAGATTAATAGCACTCGCATTACTCAAATGATCTGCCATTTACTGTAGGTGTGAAATGTGCAGATTCTCGGTGTTAGTACACAATAACGCTGCCTTAATTGGTTTCAATGAAATCATAAAGGTTGTCATTGGAGTTAGAGTTTGAAACCGTAAATATATAAATATATATATGTTACTGCTTCATGATGCTTGCATCACGCTCCTATAACAAATCAACTGTGTTGCCTCACTGTAGACAGCTGGCCAGAGTCTTGTTATATAAGATTTTTCACTTCCAGTTGCAGATGTAGCAGGTGGGATTTTCATCATTTACAGCTCCAGTCTGGATGGAGTTTGTCCTGAATAACTGTGAAGTGTTGTTGTGTCCATGTTGACTTGTGATAGTGATAAATCAAGCAGCGTCATCGATGATAAGCGCCGACAGACCTTGAATTACAGCACAGTTGTTCATTATTTTCCTTATAAATACACATAATGTTTAAGGCACTTTAGCTCATTTTACCACAGGATATAACATCTCTTGTGTGTCTCACAAGGGCTGTTTGGTGCAGTGTTTACTTATAGTCACTAATGATAAACAAATGGTAATAAAATGTAAGCTATTGGGCATAATTATGAAGCAAGTTTTGTTACAATTAACGCGTGCTGAATTGTAACAAAATGTAAATGGGTTTGTTCACACCTCAGCATTATAATTTGTCATTCTTCTTCTGGTTGTACTGTGCCTTCATCTAAATGCTTGTTGTACTTGCAATGGTTTAAATTTCTGTCTAATGGCATAAACAGGAAGAAATTGTAGCTGCAGTATCATAATATGTACTGTAAAATAAAGAATTTGAGAGGAATTTATTCATTAAGCATAGAAATGTAGACGCATAATGTGTAGAATTATGCAAAGGCTTCATTTAGAACGTCTAGAATAAAAATTCTCCGTAACTGGTCAGCGAGGCAGCAGAATGGGTGAAATGACAGGTTAAGTGTAAGAGGGATAATGAATATAAGCCGGTGTGAATCATTTCTACTTATTGAGAAAAGTATGAGTCATTTCTACTGCTGTCTGGTTAAAGTTTATAATGAAAGAACTGTTGAGTGGGAATATTCTAACTTGTTCATTGTCTAAAGCAGTGCTTCTCAATTATTTTCTGTTACACCCCCCCTAGGAAGAAGAAAACATTTCAACGCCCCCAACCCCGCGTTGCTGTAAACAAAAAACGAAAGAAATACAGTTCAACTTACAACTGCTCACAGGTTTAATGATACAGGTTTACTGAAGTAGCATCACAAAGTGGGATGATTTTTGGCAATATTCGGCATGTTGTTGCTGAAAAAACTCCAGCGTCGTATCAGCGTGATTGAGGTGTAACGTCTTCAAGTGGCACATTAATTTATTTGGCTTCATGCTTTTCCACTGCCAGCATTTGAGACACAGTAAACACACCGGTCTTTCCTCGTCTCCCACAGTGAAGCCAAGCACCACGTACGCGGCGTCATATTCCCTCGTCTTAGCGTTCGGGTGACTTTCTTTTGTCTCGTTATCTCCGTCTCTCTCCGTCTTTCTTTTCATCCCTGTTAGAAAAATTGTCCATGTTGTTTCTTGAGGGTTTATTACTGCACTTCATATCATTTACTCGGTGCAAAAAAAAACCGTACACCATAGAGCGACGAGAGCGCCAACTACTGTAGTGAATGTGCAATTACACTTAATTCTAGTACAGTACGGCAAAAAAGCATGTTTTGCCCCACGAAACTGGATAATTTCTCACGGCACATGTCATATGATGATCTCTCCGCAGCACAGTGGTGAAAAATAATGGCGTTAGACCATCAGTAAACGCTGTGATGACACTGGCTCTCGTGGGTACCGTCCCCAGTTTCTGAGGCTGGTAATTCTAATAAAATTATCTTCTGCAGTAGAGGTAGATCTGCACATGGGGACAAATTTAAACATCTTGATATTTTTCAGAATGGTAGACCATTTCTTATTGTAATGTTGGACTGTCTTTCCCCTTTACTTAACTGTTTCCTTCCATAACATGGGTTTGTAAAGTAATTGTAGTATCACAAGTAGGTATTGACTCTGTCACCACCCTTTTTTATGAGAACTCATTGTCTACAGTGCATTAATGAGGCAGGAAGTGGCACAAACTCTGACAACCATCATGGGTGATGTAATCAAAGCTAGATGTGTCTACTTTGGACAAACTAAAATGGAAAACATATTATGGGTTATTTTAGATTTTTTTGTTTACTACATAATTCCATACACGTTCTTTCACAGTATGAATGTCTTTTATAATATTATACAATCTTGAAAATAACTAAAATAAAGAAAAATCACTGAAGCAGAAGGCGCGTCCAAAAGTTTGTGATTCTTCAAATTGCCGAGTTATTCAAAGTTCATGTGTGATAAAGTTTGGCGTCAGTCGTAGGAAGTGAAGTGCTGAGCGTCGGTGATGCCGACCCCATCAGGTGTACAATCTCGCTCTTGTTAAATCAGTTTCCCCCAAGCCAAGATGATTTACCAGAAATATTCATCACTCAGAGTGAGACACAGGTGCGTGATGTAATGTTGACAATGATGCAGAAAAACTCAGGCATCACTTGCTAAATTGTCTAGAGCCCTATGCCTGCATTCTTTTTTTATCGTTCTGCATTTTGACGCTCCACCAGCTTGCTTTTTAATGACTTGGATGGAGTAGGCATTATTTAATTGGAGACAGGTTTCTGCCAGCTTTTTTTAAACTTTGTGGGTGTGTTATGTCTCCCTGCAGAGTTCAGGTGATTGTCTGCGTGTGCTGCCATTTATTTGGAAATTGCTTAGTGAGTGACATTACAGAGGTAAACAGCATTTCTGTGCATTCACTTAGCCTCACTTTGACAGCACCTGACTTTGCAAAGTTGCTCTTTTTGCTGCATATTAAATCTTTATAAGGATGCACTGACAACAGATTGAACAGACAGCGGGAAGACATGTAATTGCGAGGCTTTTCTTGTTCTGCTGACGTTATGGTTTGTGTCAGGAGCTTAACTTTCTGCTGTTTGTCATAAAAAAGGGGGCCTTTAGTAGTTTTAGAGCCGTGTGTGCTTGACTAACAGGCTAAAAATATCATGAAAGACTCCCCAGTTAGTCTCACATTCACAGGGACAGACAGCCCAGACAAGCATCGTCTACTGTACAGTACACCCACCGGCATGTATCCAGGGGATCATCAAAGTTTTATCTAATTTTAAGAAACACGCACGATCCACTTACTCATTCACACACTGACACCGCCCTCACACAAGGCATGTCGAAATGAAAAATGAATGCTGAGAGACGAGAGGAGGATAATCTAAACGGCAAGTATTGTTTGACTTTTCGAGCCCCGTCCTCTCTCGTTGCATCTGTGACCCTTTTTTTTTGCACACAGATGCACACACACACAGTGGTGCATGGCTTCCGGGGATGCATCGGAAGTTGGGCTCAATCTCGTCTGCTGGGATGAGCTGATAAATTTATTGTGGCGAGGGGAAAACAACTGGGAGGAATGTGTGCGTGTGGGATTGCTCATATGTGTGTCAGAGAGACAGAAGGAGGACAACGATCAAACTAAATGATTTTTTGTGTCTGTGTTTGAGAGGAGCGAGGAGAACAATACCCTCAAAGCCAACACACTCATCCATTTCCCAAGTAAAGATCCAACATTTGCTTAGTTGCAGTTACACTCCTACGTACCGTATACACTAATACTGAGGATATCCAAAATGTGAAAGAATATGTATGGGATTACATAGTAGACATTAACGTGATAAACGATCATTACATGTTTTGTATTTTACATGTAGATTGTCCAATGTAGTCACTTTGATGACAGCTTTGTACACTCGTGGCATTCTGTCATCAGATTTGTGAAGTAAGTAAGAGTGGATATGGAGGCAATAGTTAGTGCCACTACAACTACTGTGCAAATCAATATTTTGGCAAGAAACGCTTTCCGGACCAGTATTTAAAGAAGAATTTGCCAACCACTGGCAGATCTTTACTCATTATTTTAAGACCCATAGAATTTTTTTTTTTACAAATAGAAGCACAGTGAATATATCAAAACAAAGAGAAGACCATTGTATTCTGGCTTCAACTGTTCTTTGTATGTCCACAATTGAATCTTGGTCTTTGCCATAAAAAGACAAAAAGAGAGGAAAATGCAAGACATTCATTCTTTTGTGAGACATTCTACTTTCTGTTTACCGCTCATCTGTTGCTTCTCAGACCTCTGCTCCGTCCTCATCTTCAGGGTTTCAGATCTTCTCATGTCTGTTGATGCCATATCCCTTCCTTCTCCTCCGTTGTCTCTGTAACTCAGGTCTGCTTAGCTTTCGAAGTGGCCTTGACCTTTTAGGGTTAGGGTTTTCTCTCACTCTCTCTCATGCTGTCATGCACGTTTCCACCGGTTCTTTGCGCACTTCACTGCGAGTCTGCACATTCTGTGATATCTGCCATGTCATGATGCATAATCGGTGTCTGTTTTCTGAACCGTGCCCCCCGTGGTTCCCCTCAACTCTTTAACTGTCAGTCTGTCTATGTGTGTCACTGTCAGTTCCTGTTTCTATTTTATATAGTGCAGTGTGTAACAGTTCTCCACAGTGAAACAGCATAGCGTCCCCTCCTTCCAGTTCCTGTCAGATCTTCTTCTTTGCTTGTTTTTTCACCTCAGATCACCATATTATGTGACAAGATGTGATGATGACTGCAAAAACACAGACTGCCTGGAAACCTCCTCAGGGAAGCAATGTCTCACAAATGATGGACCAACTAAATTGTCAATGGCAGAGAAAGAGTTAAGGAAAGATAAGACAGTCCATCGTTATGTTAAGGAATGAACGTCAGTCAATATGAAAAGTCACAAGAAATTTGAATGTGTCCCCAAGTGCAGTTGCTAAAACCAGCAAACACTACTATAAAACTAGCTCTTAAGAGGACCATCCCTGAAAACGGTGTCCAAGAGCTACCTCTGCTTCCATCACCTGGATAGCATTCAAGGGGACACGTTCAAACCCCAAACTGTACTTTAATTTCCTTTTTTTTTTGACACATCTCAGCTCGGATGCAGAATGTCCTGTGAAGGTGTGAATATCCTGTATCCGGAGCCACACCTTTGGTTCTGTGGAGCTGGAAAATACAACCAACTTCAGAGTTGAGTTTTCTATTTCCTAACACTGGTTCTGTTTCCTGTGTATAAAATAGTATGAATACAGAGAGCTGTAAAAGGTTTCATCTGTTGTAGATGTTACATGAGCACCTGTCATATTACATAATTGAATTTCTGTGTTTATGTGGCTGAACAATTTTATTATACTTCTTTTATTTGTTCACGGTGTAATTTTTGTACAATACAGACTAGTTAGGAACATCCATTCATCTTCCATACTGCAAGGCTGCACAACCCACACTTGCTGCTCCGTATAACTAAAATGCTAGACTATCTGCCATAATAAACAAAATAAGAAAGAATGAGAATGAACACAAAGAAATTACCATCAAAAATGAATAAAAACAGAAAACTTTAAACCAAATTGACCAAGGATTTGTCAACTTATCACTCAAAGGCACAAACAATTAACAAAATGGAAATATACTACTGATTAACACGAATTTATCAAAGTAATCATCAAAACTTGAAGAATGTAGACAAAAATGACAAAAGATTATGACTAGGGCTGTCAAAATTAACACGTTGATCCAGATTAATTCATTTGCATGATTAATTTGATTAAAAATTTTAACACATGCGCAATGCACAATTGAAAACGGAAATTGTGGGGGCGCTGTAGCACAGTACAGCTTCCTGTACGTGGCAGAAGAGTAGAAGCAGAAAACGAACAGAACATAGACATATTAAATGGCTAACAAAGCGTTCATGCCAGGGGACTAGTGGGAAGCTAATATTAGCCGCTAGCTTACTGATACGGTAAACCTTCGCCACGCAGTGTCAAACAAAGTCATATTACTGTGTTGTTAGAGTAAACACTTACCCACAGCTGCAGTCGAGCGTGTCACATGTATAACTATGAAAATATGGAATAAATAGAAGATACGAAGGTCAGAATGGGTCCGACTTCACTAGCGAGCTGTTACTATAGCGACATATCAATCAAACCTCAGCGCAGCACTGATTTGTTGGATTATTTGCCATAATAATGGAACAAAAAGTTAAAGATGGACCAGGTCACTTATTAGAAGGCCTGAATAAGTCGACCACTGACAAACTGACTGAATTGTAAAAAACAGCAGACCGGTTAATATTGTCAAGGACACAGGATTCGTGGAGGTTTTACAAATTGCATTTCAAAATGCTTTGTACAAAGCATCATCAAGAAGCACCATAATGTCAAAAAATCCACAAGCTCTATGAAACTGAAAAGAAAATAAAGAAAGACAGTTGTCCTGACACTGACACTGAGTAACACCAACTATTTACTCCTGCAACCATTGTTTAGTTTAATAAACACACGTAAAGTGTATATACTGTATGTAACCTTCTGTCATGAGTGTTTTTGCTCCCACAAAATGAAAAACAATGAATGGGCATTAATTGTGACACAATAAATCCATAGTGACCCTGTGATTAATCAGATTAAAAATATATATATATATTTTAACCTTTCTGCATTACAGGCGGATACTGTGATTTTGATTGTTATGTGATTGATTGTACACTGGTACCAAACTCGTTCCTTCTTCTCGGGGCCATTCATTCCAATGTAAGACATCCTCAATCCTCATGCTTCATTTATAAATCTACTCACCAGTAGGACTAAAGCATTTTCAGAAGCAGGTTCATCACATACACAACAGCATAGAGGACAATCGTAAATTAAATTTTAGCATGTTCAACCTAACTCAGGCACGGTGACAATACTAAAGCACTGTCATTGGAATTTTCTTGCAACACTATCTCATTATGACCACATTCATGAAAAGCATTCATCCCTTCTATGCCCAGTGAAGAGTTTGAAAGTCTCCCCTTTTAAAAATGACAGGTTTTTCATCTCTCATCTCCACGTCTTCCTGTCAGGTGGTGTTAACGCTGCCTCCTACGATATGTGGAACTGAATTTTAATTATGATGAGGCTCCATCTTATGTTCCATGTATGAGTGGCCTCATTAGGATGTTACACCTCCACCACCCCCATCATTGCAACACATATGAAGTCTGAGAGCTCATTCTTCACATTGGCTAGGTTAGCATCCCAGACATCCAGCCAGATGATTTGCTTGTGGGTGAAAGATGGCATTGGACTGGTAATTGTAACCCTTATTAGAAATTCATTATGAGATTGGCTCTTGAATTTGGCATCTCAACATGTTAGTTAATGCAACATTGTGTCACCTGTTGGCTCAACTTGATTGATTAACTTTTAAAGCTAATGTTCCGAGCTCAGATAACAAAGACTGAAAGGCTGTAATGATTCCAAAATGAAGAAACCAAATGAATGAACTGAACAAACACTGGGAGAAACTGTTCGAGCAGTGGCATTTATTAGGCACAGTACAACCTTGCCTTGCCTAGTCCCATCCTCATGTCTGAGGGCTCCCCATTGTCATTTTTATATCATCAGTCCATCACCTTCTCTGATTTCCGCTTGTCCTTGTTCTGTCTATCTGTCCCCCTGTGCACAGATTCTGGGCCTTGATAGCATGGCCAAAGCGTTTCCTCTTCCTTGTAGTTTAAACCAACTGGTGATTCGTCCCAAATGCTTCCATGACAGATTCATTGGGCAAGCTCAGGATGGATCTTGCTTTTATCCTCAAACTCCCATCTGCATTCTCATCCAGTACCGAGCCAATATATTGCAACTTCTCACTTTGCTCCATCCTGATACCGTGGTACTATATATTCAGTTCTTTACGAAATGTGGTTGTTGCCGTTGCTTTTGTCTTTCTTGTATTAATTCCCAGTTGGTACTGCTTTTATCCAGCAGAGGTTGTAAATTGTCAGCATATTGAAGGTTGTTGAAATTGTGAAGAAAATCAGCTTCACTTTTGTAAATTAACAAAGAGAGACCACAGACTCAGATTCTCATTTTCTCATTGCAAGAGGGAGGGAGTCTGGGATGCAGCCCACCCTCCTCAAGCATCTTTTATTATAAAGTCACACACACGAAACGTCCAATCACATTTGACATATGTTCATGATGCAGTCATTACGCACAAGCATTAACTCCTCATTGGAGGACGTATGTTATGTCTCTACGACACCTGCACGTCTGGTAATAATATCTTTGTTTATCAAGTGTGAGCAGAGCAAAAGTGCATTCACATCCCCGTCTGGGGAAACAACGAGGAACGTGACAGCATAACAATTCATGTGCAACAGTCAAAACACAAGTGTCAAACAGGGTCATATGTCTCGTTCTCTGGGCAAACGAAACATAATTATCTCTTCCTTTGGAAAATTAATATATTCTACAGATTCTACTCTATTAAAGTATTTCTTTGATATCTCTTATCTACATATTTTCGTGACAACAGTACAACATCCAAGGTATAAACACAGGTTATTGCAATTATAGGTTTGGCCCTGATGCTGATAACCACACAATAAATACTCATGTAAAAGTAAAATTTATTGGAAAGACGGGACAGGCCAAAGAGTGTCTTAAATTTTGGAGGAAATCCATGAACAGCTTTTTTTTTTCACTGTTCTTCTAACACTGGAGACCACCCAGCTAAAATTATAAATCCCCCACTAAAGCAGCCTCCTAAGATGCCGTTGTTTCCTTCAAGAATCACACTGCTGGTCAAAAATTTGGACACATCTTCCCCTTCATTGGTTTTTCTTTGTATAATTTCCAACATTGTACATTAATACTGAAGACATCCAAAGTAGTCAACATAATGTATTACACAACCCAGGATATATTTCATATTTTAGCCAAATTTAGCTTTGATGACCGCTTTGCACACACATGGCATTCTCTCATTATGTTCATGATCCTGGGACAGATTTCATTTCACAGGTGTGAGTTGATCAGGAGTTTAATTTGTGCCGTTTCTTCCCTTCTTACCGCTTCGGACCATCTGTTGTCTTGTGCAGAGGGAGAATCGGTTACAGAGTCAATAGTCCCATTTGTGCTTCTACAACTAGTGTACAAACCCGTATTATGGCAAGAAACAGCTAAGTAAAGAGAAAAGACAGCCCATTGTTTCTTCTGTAAGATTGCTATCATGCTATACTGTGTCATGTTGTGCCATGTTTGTAATGTGCGACAGTGTTCGGATTGGTGAGTGTGTATGGGGGGTTGATGGGTTTCGGATTGCGGGTGGGTATTTGGGAGCCTCTGTATGTTTTTCAGCTGTTGTGTCTTTGATGTGTTTTGTGTTGGACTCCTTTGAAAATGAGATGGTTGTGCATGTGAAGGGGCTATCCTCGAATGAATTTCAATATCACTTGAAGTAAGGAGCCTCAGTCAATCCAAAAAAAAAAAAAATTGAATGTGTTACCAAGCGCTGCCACCAAATCCATCAATCAACCATCCAAGCCACTTCTTTTGTAGAGTTTTCACTATACTTGTTTTTTGGCTTGTTACTTTGATTCACTTTGGGAAGTTCTTCTTTCACCACAGGTAGGCACTTAACTTAAATGAAAAAAACAATCACTGAGGTCACTTATGGTTGCAGAACAGGCTCTGTTTCAACACTGCTGTACAATCCAGCTGCATTAAGAATGGATGATGGAGATTTACTTAATTACTTTCTGTTGCACTCTATGAGAAAGCTAAAGTGAAACTTAAGTCGCAGGCTACAAGATGCTGTATTCAGACACAGGCAGCTTTATTACATAATCATCTTAGTGCCCTAACTGGCATCCATACATCATGTTCAAGTCCATAAAACCTGATCATAATAATGTTTACATCTCTTCCTCAGTGCATATCTTAATGGTTTTCTCACCTTCTGTCTTCTGTGTCCTATTACTGTCTCTTATTTTTCAGTGCAGTACAAATTGTTTAATTATCCTTCTTCCCCCATTATGTTAATTAAAAAGAATCGCTGCAAGCTAACGGGGAACTGTTTGATACTCTGCACCACCTACAAATAGTCCTGGCATGGATTCCACTCAACCATATCAGGAGCCCACTGCTTTGAGTCTCTGCCCACTTCTGCCTTTATTACCATCATAAAGCATCGCTGTCCCACTGTGCAGTTGTAGCACACAAACTCTTCCTGGATTTGTCAAAATAACAAAAGAAGGAAGGATTATTTTCGTCCCAGAGATGGATTCTTCCTCATCTCAGGATTTGGCAGCACTTCCTCTACCTTCTCATTTACTCCCTTATTTATTCCACAGGAGGCTGGTTTGGCACAGGTACTCATCTTTCCAACTTCTTATTTTCTTTGTGTTTTTTCCCCTCTCATTCTCCATCTATCTCTTCTTTTTTGTCTTTTTTACAGTAAAAATGTGACAGAAATCTTTCCTTTGTTACAGACATATTGTCTTTTGACTGTTTTTCTGAAGTAGGATTTCACTGGAAAACAGTTTTTTTTCCCCCTGTAAAGCTTTAAAGGCTTGCATTGTTTATACACTCACAGGTTTAGAAATCCATATGACTGAGCAAATGAATGGGAATGATTTTACAGATCAGCTTGTCTTTTTTAGTCAAAAATATTCACCGTGTAGAAGAATGTTCTTTTTCTTTGAACATCGGGGAGACGTATTTGGTTTTGCATCTCTGGACGTTAAAACAATTTAATTTCTGGTGAATTGCGAGCGCATCAGTTTCTTTATTTGTTATTTTTTTGTTTATTTCAGTTCATTACGGGAATAAAACGGAACAAAATAATCACAAAAATGGACAAGAATTAACAAGACATTGCAAAATGAACAGAAGTAGACAAAATAATCCATAAAAGAAGAGAAATAAATGAACTAATCAACAAAATCAACAAAATGATTTTTGGTTGCTCATCTCTCGATGCTCAAATATTTTATTTTCTGGTGAATTGTGAGTACATCAGTCGGTGCCCTTTCTGTGGACGTTTATGAAGAGAACAACAAAAAAAAAAAAATGCGATCAGGAAAATTGACTAAAATCCACAAAATTAACAGAAATAAAATTAACAAAAAAAATCATCACAATGAGCAAAACTGAACAGAAAGGGAGATAATAACTTCAAGGGTAAACAAAATTTGAAAAATGGTACAAATGAACAAAATAATCCTCAAGATCAACCGAAATGAACATTATAGGCAAGAAATGAACAAAATTGAACAGAAACTGAGAAAACAATGAAAAAAATAGGGAAAAATGAACAAAATAATGCCTAAAATGAACAGAAATGGATAAGATAAAGAAAATGAACAACATGGAGCAGAAAAGAAGAAAATAATCCCAAGAATGAACAAAATACCTGAAAAATGAACAAAATTGAGCAGATAAGGTGGAGAGTTACTCCAGACTAAACAACAAAACCAAAAAATGGAAACAAATGAAGATAACAAGCCAAAAAATGAGCAAAAAATTAAAGTAATTAAGGAAATGAACAAAAATTTTCAAAATGAACAAACAATGACCATAAATGAACTCAAACAACAACAAAAATGTAGGTTTAAGTCACCCTGGACCCAAAAGTTAAGTATCATCTAAATTTACAATTGAATGGAGACTATTTTAGTAAGTAAATGCACCATTTATTAATACCCCTCCCTTCTGAACTCTACACCTACCATCATTGTCACATATGATGCCTTCTCTCTTCACTGGTAGCTTTCACATACATGTTGTGCACTGACGACCCTCATTGTATGTCTATAGGAAATTCAATGTGAGCCACTAAAATCTGAACACTTGTTAACATACGTAGCTCCACAAATCTTGGTCTGATTCCACACACATGTTCTTCCGCACAGTAGTAATTGTGTTGGAGTTTACTGCAGGGAGAAACAATTGACAAAGTCTGTCATTGTGCCACAAACTGCTGAGCATCAGGATGATATATTTAAACAGTATTAACAGTATTTTTCCGTATGTGGCAAGTGAAGTAACGCTTCCCTGCTACAGTCATGTTCAAAATAATAGCAACATGACTAACCCGATCAATCACTGTTTTTTGGTATAAATCATATTATTACATGGCAAATAATTTACCAGTCGGTGCAGTAGAGTCAGAGAAACCAACATTCATGATATACATGACATGCTCCTGAATCTGTGTAATTGAATAATTAAGTGAAAGGGGCGTCTTCAAAATAATTGCAGTGTGGATTCAGTCAGTGAGGTCATCCATTATGTGAAGAAACAGGTGTTATTCAGGTGGCCCTTATTTAAGGATGAAAAAGATGGGTCGTGCCAGACATTGTTCAGAAGAACAGCGTGCTTTAATTAAAATGTTGATTGGACAGAGGAAAACATATAAAGAAGTGCAGAAAATGATGTGCAGTGCTTTAAAATGGAAAGAAAACCAGAGAGACGTGGAAGAAAACGGAAGTCGACCATTTGAATGGATCGAACAAGACTCAGCCAATGATCAGCTCCAGGGATCAGAGATGGTCTGAAGTTACCTGTGAGGACTGTGACAATTAGAAGATGCTTGTGTGAAGCTAATCTATCGACAAGAAGCCCCCGCAAAGTCCCACTGTTAAACAAAAGACATGTCCTGAAGAGGATGTGGTTTGCCAAAGAAAGTAAGATTGTTCTTTTTGGGTCCAAGGGCCGCAGACAGTTTGTCAGACGACCCCAAACACTGAATTGAAGCCACAGTCCACTCTGAAGACCGTGAAACATGGTGGCAGCATCATGATATGGGGCTGTTTCTCTTACTATGGTGTTGGGTGTTTCAACAAAACAACGACCCAACGACGCAGTAAGCCAGCAACGTCTTGGTTCCAGACCAACAAAATTAACGTTATGGAGTGTCCAGTCTGATACCCGGACCTTCATCCAATAGAAAACGCGTGGGCTGACGTCAAAAATGCTGTTTCTGAGGCAAAACCAAGAAAGTAGAGGAACTGTGGAAGGTTGTGAAATCATCCTGCGCTGGAAAACCTGTTGGCAGGTGCCAGAAGTTGGTCGAATCCATGCAGCACATATGTGAAACAGTTCTCAAAAACAGTGGTTATACAACTAAATATTAATTTAGTGATTCACAGGAATGCTAAATCTTAACTTTTGTTCAGTTTATTGAGTAAATATTTGAGTTTGTAATGAAAAATGCAGACACAGCCCAATATCATTTTTCCTTAAAATTAATTAAAGCAGATACTTTTTTCTTCATGTTTTGATGTAAAATATAATGTGCACTGTTTACTCACATTAAAAAAAACACTGCTATTATTTTGAACACAACTGTAATGTATATCCAGGAATGACTGCTTGACAGTGGACAGAACAGAAGAGGGCGGAGCCTGATACAAATCCCTCGCAGCCAGACACTCTGGTCTCTGCTAAATAAATAGCTCCGGGACAGTTACAGGCATCGCTTTCAAAGCCAGCAGAGGATCATCTTTGTAAAAGCACAGAATGAGTCGAAAAAAAGTGACAAGAATGGTGTTATAATTAGTCTGAGAAGCAGAGTGATGTAGAGTGCTCCGTGAGGGATCCACTCTCCGACTGTTCCTGCATGTTTTAAAACTCCCAGCCTAGAAATTTTCCTATTAGTTCAACTATCTTCCCTTCTCTGGATGATCCCAGTTATTTAAAGAAGTAGACTAATGCAATATACACATATATATATATATATATATATACTGTATATAATTGTTAAAAAAAAAACAACAGTACAACTCAGGACTATGTTTAATAGTGAAAGTAAAAGCATTTCCTGTCATGTGCTGTTGAAGACTTTGCACAGTGTCCGA
>JAQQAE010002670.1:0-21753 GCA_029823295.1 Pseudamia nigra | reverse complement strand
CCCGTTTCTACTATCCAATTTAAAAAAAAAGTCTAAACAATAATATTCCAAAATGTTATAATTATATAAAAGCATAATATGCACTGTAATCAAGTGCTCTAATTTATGTAAACAATTATCTGTTAATTTTTCAGTTTTTTCCCCATTTAGTGTGTGTTGTGGATACTTACCCCCTAAGGCATGCTCTGTCATACTGAGGCACAGTGACTCCAGCGTGGGGTTGATCTCCAGGTCAGCACCTGGTACTTGGCATTCTGTAAAAATGAATACAAACTGTGTCATTTCAGGGCTATATTTACTTTACTACTACCTAAAAACTGCTAAAATGTTTTGCTACAACTTTACAAAACCAATTCCAAGAGAGAATTCTCCACTTTTGCAATGAAAAAAACAGTATTTTTGAGGAAACAAGTATGCTTTATATAATGTAAGAGAAAATAACCATTGTGAATGCTTCAAATTAACTGCTGTTAATTAATATGATGTTCACCTGGCCTCACTCATTGTCAATCATTGTGCCAACATCTTCTTTGTTATTAAAAGTCCAAGAAAGATGCAATGAAATTTGGTGAAAACCAAGTTCACAAAATACAGCAAAGTCTTTTCCTAAAATACAGCAAAGTCCTTGGTACTGCTACCATTTCACACCAAAGCATCAATGAATCTAACCACAGCTCTGGAAAACAAATTGAAGAAAACTGTGGCAGGGCTCAGTTTTTCCCGCCCATCTAACTGGGTATTCTGGAGCCTCTTCATGTGCCTGCTACACAGAAACCAATCCAGTGTCAACCTTCAACACACCTAGTGTCTATTTAGAATGCAAGCATCCTCAGCCCACCATGTTGTCTCTCCCAGATAAGAAAGCCCCAGAAGCCAATCATACAGATATAACGGTCAATATTCAACAGATTCAGGACCTACCACAGCTCCTATGTATCCATTCTTTACAGGTGAAGAAGCATCTGAAGCCCACTGTGTGGGACACATGGATGATACCTGTCCTCTACAAAACAAAACTGTAGAAAAACTGTCCTCTCTATTACAAACTGTAGGAGAGAAGTGGACATAGCCACAGTAGAGATGGGTACTGTTCAAAAGTTTTTAAGACCAGTACTGTACAGATACTGCTATTTTCACTTTGGTAATTTTTCCAAAACAATGCTTTTTCAATAGGAATTTTACAATTGAACAAAAAGAACACTTTATTATGAACTGCAGTAGAAATACACTCCAAAAAGTTACATGGTTTAAATATGTAACCACAACATGGTTTAATTGTCTCGTTCAACTCTTCCATTGTAAAATCAGTTTTGCAATATAAAAATAAACCTATGTAGCAATTTTCTAGCTGACATGTCAGTTAACATATCAGCTAGAAAATATAGAAATTCCATTCACTGGGCCTGAAAGTATTGCCAAGATCCTGACGGTATCCATGCATTTCGGTCAGTGCCATAAAAGTATGGAAGTTCAAAGACCTTATGGCTGCAAAGAACTGAAAGTCAATATATTGCTCCACTGCAATAGAATCACCCACCAACTGAGCTACTTTTCTGCTATTATGGCCTGAAATTTTTCCACAGAAAGTACCAGAATCTTGTCTTTTTACGCTGATCTCTCTATTGACACTCTCTGCTACCATCAAAAGCCTTATATCAATAAGAAATAAGGCCAAATTTTTAACTTTTTAATCAAGTTTCAACATTATTGTATATCAGCAGATTTACACATCTACCATTTTGGACTATGCGTTGTCAAAAAAGCAGCAAAGTTCGAACCTCTTCGCTTCTATATTCCCTTGTTAAGCAGTCAGAACCAAGCTGCAGTGAAGGCACCCACTGATTTTTGAACTACTTTTTGGAACCAGAATTAACCATATTTACAGGGGAAGTGTGAAGCAATACTTGACCAACTATTGAAACCAATAATTTGCTGACAAGGTAAAAAGATATTAACATAACCAAGGAAAGAAAATCTTATTTGCTCTGTTGTTTGTCCCGTTACAGGACATCTGTCAACTTCCACAGCTTGTAAAAACTTGAAACGTGTATATTTCCAGTACGTTAACAAGAACATGTGTACACTAGATATGTGTATGCATAGATAGTGGTCCAGTGTGTGTGCACCCATTTCAGTGTAGGTCAAAAGAGGCTTGACCTCAAATAGTACCTTGCTGCTGGAACATGAGCATAGTCTGTGGGGAAGTATGGACTGGGAGTGAGTGTGTTCGCTGCACAGAGCTGCGACTCTGACTTGGCATGCTGTTACTGCCTCCAGGGTTGGCGAACCACAGGCTCTGTATGAGGAAAACAAAAGTTCACATTACTCAAATGCCACTTATGCAAGATCATTGCCATGGATTGTTTATCTTACAGCCAGGTCATTAAAAACAGAAGCCTTCTGGCTACAATAATGAAGCAATCCATTTTAATAACGTGATATATGTAGTCTTGTAACAGTCTTGTGTGTATTGTTTAAAATACTATTGTTGTGTCACTTGTTTCCATTTAAAAACAAATGTTCACTAAAGTGTATTAGGGGCTACACATTGACAGGAATACTCACTTGTCTACCCTGGCCTGGTAGTGCAGGATTAGTGAGTGTGTGGCGTGGAGATGCCCCACTGATTCCACCAGGACTCAAAAGACCCATACGTCCAGCTGGGATTACCCGAGGTGTCATCTGGAACTGCCTTTGGCCCCGTCGTCCTACACCTCCACTCACAGAGCCTGCTGTGGGGAGGGAGTTCGATCCATACGTCCAGCTTTAAAAACAGACAAAATTTAATATCAGGTGGAGCCAAATCAATTACCATCAGAAAACAAATGTGATTCACTGAGTCAAATACTTCATATAAAATAAGAACTATTATCTAAACGAGAAGGAGAATGGGAAAGAGAAAAGGAAGGAAGAGAAAATCAAAGGGGAAGTTAAGACAGTAGGGATGGGAGCAGGGAGAGTGTTACGGTCAGCTATTGTGACATCTTCCCTGCCAAAAAGGAGATGAAAGGTAAAAGAGGGCTCACCCTTTCTGTCGGTAGACAGGCATGTCCAGCATAGCTTTCCGAGGGAACAGGCGGAGTAGTTTAAGAACCTGCTGCTTCCAGGAGACCAGCCTTTTCTTATGAGTTTCTGTAAAAGCCTGACATACAGAAAGAAGCAGCCTAAGAAAGGGAGTCAGATTTTCAAAGAGCTCTCCCCTCTTGGCAATACAAGCATCATTTGTATATGTGCACACATCAAGCGAGAGAGAGAGAGAGAGAGAGACACCTGCCCACATCCTTCGTATAAAGACTGACAAAGTGAGAGATCTCCCCTGGATGTATCACAGACAGATACCTTTATGAGAGACATTGTGTAGCAATCATTTCTTTTAATTTCTCCACTACCAATAGCAGAACTGATGGTGTCAGTTAGACATACTGCAGTTTATAAAAATTTAACAAGGTGAGCTGTTAAATTCTGCATTTTGGTAAGCATGCCTAATATTAACTCCTGTGTGTATGGAACTATGTTTTGTTCTTTTCACATCTACACAAATGGCCTTATTACATCCAGTAAAACACTGTAGCAACTACTCACCTCATGTGCCAAACACTTCTCAATAAGTTGAAGGTAACAGCTGATATTCTCCTCATCTGGCCTGGACACCAGCAGCTGAGTGCACACTAAAAATAAATACAGCCAATATTTTTATACTCATAAATTTTCTATTTCTTTAGTCTATTTTTTCCATCTGAGCACACTGTATATGTATTGTCTTGTTAGGTTAATCACAGAATTTTGCTGTGTTTTTCATTTGTTTTGGGTCTCCTAAAATAACAAAATTGTTTTCCAAATGGGTAGAAAAAAATAAATTATTATTATGGTCTATTACCTGTATACAACATGTTGAACATTGCTCTCACCTTTTCCCATAACACGGGTGAACTGTCCAGGAATGTCACCATCTGAGATTGGTGTGGCTGAGGAGTCTCCATCACAGGGAGGTGGGTTGTGACTCTGGAAACCCTCTGAGGCAGTCTCTTTATCTGCTCCAGGCTTAGCGGTTTCTGAAGGGGCTGTGGTTGTTTCTGATGTAATTGGTGATACACTGGGTGGTGTGTAAGCCTTGATTGGTGTCATGATGATCTGTTGCAGCTCTTGGAGGGCGTTACGCAGGTTTCCTCCTTCCAAAATGTCCTGTCAAGAAACCACATGAGCATCACATTACTTATCACTTAATAAAGCTTTGTGCAACAGGCAACAACTAGGGATTTTGTTGCCACAGAAATGCAGGAGTATCTGTTAAAATGTTGAACTGGGTCAAAAGACACACTCAAATGTAAAGCATGTGTGAAGATTCATCATGCCAAAACACTATTTCTTTTTTGTAGGATTAAATTTATTTCATTTGAATTACCTTCTCTAGAGACCTCAACACACTCTGCCTCTCTCGCAGCTTCTGGATACTCAAGGCAATCTTATGCCGTGCTCCTTTAGTGACGTTCTAAATAGAGGAGACACAACATAGCAAGCTGGAATGAAAAGCAGGAAAGTCAATTCCTGTGGAACACTGGGCAATTTATACAGTTACTAAATAACAAATCTAATCACCATCTGTTTCATTAAAGCCAAGGGGCAGAGGCAAAAATCGCACCATTTGTATGTGTGAGTGGCTCAGCATAACTGTAGGGTGCATTGCTTAATTTCATGCCTCATTGAGAGTTGATGTATCATCAGGTTTGCAGACAGAAATGTTCACAATTGATAAGGAGGGTGGAATAATCAAAACCTGGTGTAAGAGTAGGTAAAAGAAAGACTTAAAAACCTGTGACTCCAGATGCTGCTCTGTAAGAATCATCATCTCCTCATAGGTCATCTGGGAGAAAAGTGATGCATATTTGTGTAGGCGGAGACTCTTCAACCATGCTGGAACATCTTCAACGAAAACACAAAACGAGACAGAAAAACACCTATGTTATATTTTGGTTCACACTGTTGCAGCTTTTGACTGTGCATGGCGTTTACCCAAGACAAAAAATTATGCCTTTTGGCTTAGTTAGGTGATAAACTCTGACCTTTCATGCCACTGCCATCTTCCTGGAAGGTGTTACGTGTGGAGCCCTGATCTTCTGTCTGTTCACTACCTGAAGAGGCCACGCTGCTTTGAGGAGAAAGGGGAGCATGATCTGTCGGAATGAAGGCCTGCCGACCCCCTTGGTCATCCTGGCTGATCCATTCAGAGCCACAAACTTGAGGACTAGAGGGGATTACTGACATTGACTTCTTGAGGGGACTTGGCTGCATTTGCCCACCCAAACCTGGCATAAGAAATAATTTAGGAAAAGTGCGAGTTTAAGTCAAGAGAATGACTAAAAGTTCAACAAAATCAATATAGCACATATTTTATGATAGGCACATATTCAGTGGCACTCGTAAGTGCAATATGATAAGAACAAATAAAGGATACTACAGGTACGTTATTATTATTATTATTAGCAAAAAGGTTAAAATAGTACTGATTCAAAAAATAAGTTAGTCATATTTAACTTTATTTCTTTGAGTTCATATAAAATACGACTACAAAGGTGAAAGACACTAGGAGATGATTTCCAAATTTTTCTAGGCAAAGTGAGAATACCACTACACTTGATAATCAAAAGCCAAGCCATATTAGCTTTCAATTATCAAGACCTCTCAGGTACAGGAGAAAATGCAACAAAATAAAATGTACTCCCTGTTTGAAAACTGAGAGGAAAACAGGAACCATTACCTGCATTATTGCTGTTAATAGGTGAGGACATCCCACCTGGGAAAGGGATGTGTCCATTTTGACCTGCTGGAGATGTGCTAGTTGACGTTGACTTGTCATGCCAAGCATGGGCCGGGTCCAGGGCCTCAGCAGAGCTTGGCCACTCGTCAGATCCCTGGCGTGGGTGATAGGGGCTGGATGGGGCTCGGGAGGTGGGTGTGTAGCCACTAGACAAGTGCTCCTCCAGGTGGTTTAGCCACATGGCCAGAGAGGTGCGATCATCCAGTGTAGTAGCGGGATGGATGAGCGCATAGGACAACAATTGTCTGCTTTCTTCCACAAACAGACTACTCTCAATAGTGTGACTTAATACCTTTTGCAGCAGCTTCATGTACTCGCATTTGGCCTCACTATTGCGTGGCTGCAGCAGAGGCAGATGAGACAGCAGCAAGGACACCACTTTTTCCTTTGGCTCCTGATGCCACTGGCTGACAATAGCTAAGGACAAACAGTTAAAAGACAATGTTAACAACAAATTATGTTTTGTTATTAATGTAATACAAACTTCTTAATTTTTGCCATATAAAAGAAACCACATTTAACAAATTATAATGAGCAAAAAAATAATCTCAACTACCTGCATTATTGGCCTCAGCCTCTAGTATGTGAATCTCTGTGCAGTCTGCCAGCCAATGTTCAAGGCAGATGTGTAAGAAGCGAGCTTGGGTGCGGGAGACCCTTTTCAGGAGGGACAACAGTGCCACCGTCTGTTCGCACTCATTCCAGCCCTTGAACCAGTCTGTGAGGATACCTACCTGGTCTCGGAACATCATGGCGTGTCTCCTCAATAAGGAAAACAGAAAAATGTTGAGGAGAGTTTTGAAAGACTGCTTTCTCGCACAGACAGGATCAGCCTAACCCCGCACAGCGGGGTTGTATTTGCAATAGTCTTGGGATCCCCTCAGACTGGCCCGAGGGGCCCTCACATGGTTCAGGTACAGGAGGAAATGCAGGCAGGGATTCACGACTTTTTTGCAGGAGGCAGGTTGAGAGTTTGTGTCAGTGACAGTTTGTAATGACAGCAGCAATTAAACCAGGATTTCACTCCAGCTTATTCAGAATCACATCATCCATGCCCTGTTAAATAAAGACAGACAAAGAGAAAAAAAGTTTCTTTAATAATTTAACCCTATAAGATTTAATAAATGGCCAATAGTTCCTTCACTTTAAATCATAACTTCTCCAATAATTTTTCAATAGACTCTAGTCTGTTTTACTATATTTACAATAATATTAAAAAACATTTTGAATAACTGCACACATGAATATATGCAGAGGACTTAAGATGATTTATATCTAATATTTACAATATTTCCAAATCTGCTATCACATACAAAAACCTATTTAAAATATTATATTCTGGTTATGGCATTGACAAAGTGGAGTGATGTTGTCAGATACCTTCCTGTCTGTCAGAAAAGCACCTAAAATTATATCACCAACATGAATAATATGAATGACAATTATTGGCTACCCAGTAACAAACACACAAAAAAATTAAATTAACTTTTGATGAATGAGGGTAGCAGTCATATCATATCACTATATCATCAACACCTTTTAAGTTTAAAATACAAGAATAATCAATAAACATTACTTATAAACTATCAGATCAGCTTGCGCAATAGTGTTGTCACTGCTTGAGTGCATGATTAAGACGCAAGTCATTCACAGTATAGGTGTGCCAAATACAGTTCAGGTCACTACGGCTAAGATGCTAAGCTATCAAAAAAAGATAAGCGCCATCACACAATAACATAATACACAGTTCATTTGCCATTGCTTGGTTGATTTACTGCAACTGATGTTGGACCCAAATAATCGTAAAAATATCAGGTAACGTTACATGTCAAAACTATCAAGTCTGCAAACACTGCAGACGGTAGCACCTGTAACGTTGTGAACTCTTAATACTGAAGAACAAACAACAGACTCCCTGGAAAGTCGTATCGGCATACCATTGTTTTGATTATATTTGCGCCGTTCGTTGCGTTTAAATCAGGCAACTTTACAACCGGCGTCATTTGATATTACGTAGCAGTTAGCCTGGGTTAGCTCGATCGGCCTAGGCAGTGATGAGGGATTCAGGATTTGTATTGTTTTTCGTTGACGCTGTTGCTGTTGGTATGCCGCTTTTCTCCGTTCTCTACTTGGACTTTGCGGTGATAATATGGACATTCAATCACAGTACTGATTGACTAAATTATCGGCCATAGTAACTATACAAAGTTATGTGAGCAACACGTTACAACCAGCGGTCTCAAAAGGTTTGTTGTTTACCTTTGTCAGTTGTCACTGGTTAGCAAGCCAGGCTAAAGTGCTAATACTTAGCTAGCTCGACGATAGGGCAGGGAAAGCTAAGTGCTAGCGCTAGCTTTGCTGATAGCAAGTTTCGCTAATAGATGCAATAACGTTAGCTTAGCTGGAAGAGGCGTAGATTTCGATCCCATACGTGGTATTCCTTAAGGATATTCCTTTACAAATGCAAGTTTCCGCGCTTTCAGACACTCCATGTTAAAGCATATATGTACAAAACTGTTTATTGCAATTCAGAAAATAAAGAGTGTACGCCTGGAGAAATCTACTTCGATTTTCAGTTGACGTAAGACGTGGGCTCAACGTCATACGTCTGGATAGCGCGTATTGTTTTGTTCCGCCCATTTATGTTTCCTTACACCTAAGCATAGTGGGAAGTGAAAATAACCATAACACACGAAAACAGTACAGTATAGTCAACTTAACAACTAGTTTTAGGCCTCATTTAATTTAGCTTTAAATTATTTTAAATAGTATAACTTTTATGCATATTGTATTTTGTAATCTTATAAATTATTATAAATTATTATAAATGATAAAATTCTAAAATTTCTGCATCCATGCACGTGTGGGGGTGTCTGCCCGCCCTTTTAAAATAAAAGGAGGAACCTGGTAGCTGTCAGTTTGTCACAGACTCTTTCCGGAAGGCAGTATCACACGGAAGATAAAAAGCAGAATAAAACACTTTGAGAATGGTAGGTAAAACTGATGCAGTTGCTTGAAATAATTTGATTGTTTGCGCTATTTAATGAAGTGTCATTCATATGTGTATGCTCAAGTGTATAGACATAATTTGTACATTTTTACTTCCATTTTGACATGCAGTATGTTGACATGCTCCTTTGCTCTGCCACACAGGAAACTGTGTTCTTGCTTGGTGAAGCAAAAACACTTCCTGCCCTCAATATGTCAGAATAGTACTGTATATTAATTTTTAATGCATCCATGTAAGGTGGATAGACCTCAGTATCTGAACAAGTCATGCCAGTGTCTCATAGACTAATCTAGACTAATCAAGTGACGTGTGGGCCTAACACTGACATGATTTCTGTCCTTTTTTTAATGCAGTCCAGCTCTCTGGTTGTATGCGAGGTGGATGAAAGTCTCAAAGCCAAACTGAAAAAGTTCAGGTTCCGAAAAGAGACTAACAATGCTGCCATTCTAAGTAAGTATCACATGGTACCTACTTATTCAGTTGTTTTTCTTTATTTTTAAAATATTTTGTGAAAGAACAAGTATGGAAAGATGTTGTAAACAAAAAACTAGCCACATTTACCTTTGATGACACTTGTATACTCATGGCATGTTCTTTGACAGTTTGGATGTCTTAGAGTTAAGGTACAATGTTGAAGACAAAAAAGACTGAAGGAGTTGTATCCAATCTTTTGACAGTTGGTGTGAACTGTGCATTAATTCAGGTCATTTCACGAATTGGACACAGAAACTAAAAACAATAAAAACCGACAATAACTGTTTTTTTTTGTTTGTTTGTTTTAGTGAAAATAGACATGGAAAAGCAGCTTGTTATCCTTGAAGAGGAATATGAGGTAAGTGCAGTCTAGTCATTATTTTAATCCTGGAGCAATCTAAATCAAAATGAACATTATCTGATTTTTTTTTTCAGGATATCTCAATTGATGAATTGCAATCTGAACTTCCAGAGCGACAACCCAGATATCCTCACTGAAAGTTATAGGACAGAAAAGTATCTTTCCAAAATGTTGTATATGCTTCAACTGAAAGGTTCCTTGACAGTACTATACATTCATTGTCTACAGCTACAAATATGTCCATGATGACGGTAGAGTGTCTTACCCTCTGTGTTTCATATTCTCCAGTCCAATGGGTAAATAACGCTCATCTCATCAATCTTGTCATATTGTTTTACATATAACAGTGTCACTAAACAGCGTGGTTCCTGGCTTCATGAAAATGTGTGAAGATGGGGTTTTTTTTTTTTTTTTTTATTCAAATTTTTACAGGGTGTAAACCAGAGCAGATGATGATGTATGCAGGCAGCAAAAATCGACTGGTCCAAGCTGCAGAGCTCACGAAGGTAGATATTTCCTCTATTTTATTTCAACTTCAGTAGTGTAACTACTAAAAACCATACTAACGCATGATGTGATCCATAGTAAACCACTGAAAAAAACCTTTTTTGAATGAGCCTTGAATTTAATAGACGTAAATTTTACTCATAAATGTCAGTGATTTTGAGTGACAGCTTAAAGTGTCTGATGACAAATACATTTAAATGTTTAATCAAAGCAAAGCATTTACAGTGGTGTGAAAAAGTGTTAGCCCTCTTTCTGATTTTTTTTTTTTTGCATGTTTGTCACTTCCATGTTTCAGATCATCAAACACATTTAAATAATACATTTAAGATAACACAAGTAAACATAATGCAATTTTTAAAAGATGGCCCTGTGTGAAAAATTGCTTGCCCCCTAAACTTAATAACTTTTTGGGACACCCTTAGCAGCAACAACTGCAATCAAGTGCTTGTTGTAACTGGCAATAAGTCTGTTACAGCACTGTGGAGGAATTATGGCCCACTCATCTTTGCAGAATTGTTGCAATTCAGCCACATTGGAGGGTTGTCAAGCATGAACCTCCTTTTTAAAGTCATGCCACAGCATCTCAATTGGATTTAGGACTTTGACTGGGCCACTCCAAAGTCTTCATTTTGTTTTTCTTAAGCCATTTAGAGGTGTATTTTGGATCATTGTCCTGCTGCAGAACCCAAGTGCACTTCAGCTTGAGGTCAGGAACAGATGGTCAGACATTCTCCTTCAGGATTTTTAGTAGACCCTGCCACTTCTGGGAAGGTTCACCACTGTTCCATGTTTTCACCACTTATGGATAATGGCTCTCACTGTGGTTCACCGGAGTCCCAAAGCTTTAGAAATGGCTTTCTAACCTTTTCCAGACTGATACATCTCATTTGTTCCAGAATATCTCTGGATCACAGCATGATGTCTAGCTCTTGAGGATCTTTTGGTCTACTTCACTTTGTTAGGCAGGTTCTATTTAAGTTATTTATTGATTGAAAACAGGTGTGGCAGAAATCAGGCCTGAGTGTACATAGAGAAATTAACTCAGCTTTCCAATGTGATAAACCACAGTTTATTTATGTTTTAATTGGTGAGGGGGGAGGGGAGTAAATCACTTTTTCACACAAAGCCACGTAGGTTTGGATTTTTTTTCTGTTAAAAATAAAAACCTTCATTTAAAAATTGCATTTTGTGATATCTTTGTCTAATACCTAAATTTGTGTGATGATGTGAAACATTTAAGTGTCAAATATGCAAAAAAAAGAAATCAGGAAGCAGGCAAACCCCTTTACACAGCACTCTATGACTAATATGTTACAAACCCCAATTCCATTGAAGTTAGGACATTGTGTAAAACATAAATAAAAACAGAGTACAGTACAATGATTTGCAAATCATTTTCAACCTATATTCAACTGAATACACTACAAAGACAAAATATGTAATATTCAAACTGAACCTTTGTTGTTTTTTTGCAAATATTCACTCATTGAATTTGATGCCTGCAAGATGTTCCGGAAGAGCTGGGACAGGGGCATGTTTGCCACTGTGTTACGTCATCTTTTCTTCTAACAACACTCAATAAGTGCTTAGGAACTGAGGACACTAATTGTTGAAGTTTTGTAGGTGTAATTTTATCCCATTCTTGCTTGATGTATGATTTCAAGTTGTTCAACAGTCCAGGGTCTCCACAAGGACATCTTTGAAAAAGACTTCGCTTGGATGCAGCATATGTCCAAAACCACTATGTACATTAACAGTGCCTTCACAGATGTGCAGGTCACACATGGGGGGCACTAACACACCCACATACCATCACAGATGCTGCTTTTGAACTTTGCAGTGATAATAATCTGGATGGTCCTTTTCCTGTATTGCCTGGAGGACATGACATCCATGATTTCCAAAACAATTTGAAATGTGGACTTATCAGACCAAAGCACACTTTTCCACTTTGTGTCAGTCCATCTCAGATGAGCTTAGGTCCAGAGAAACCAGCGATGTTTTTAGGTGTTGTTGGTATATGGCTTTTTCTTTGTATGGCAGTTTTAACTTGCACTTGTAGATGTAGTGGCGAACTGTATTAACTGACCAAGGTTTTCTGGAGTGTTCCTGAGCCCACGTGGTAATGTCCTTTACAAAATGATGTTGATTTTTAACGCAGCACCACCTGACAGCTTGAAGGTCGCAGGCACTCAGTATGAGTTTTTGGCCTTGCCACCTACTTACAGAAATTTCTCCCAATTCTCTGATTCCTTTGGTATTATGGATTATAGATGAAGCTCAGTTGGTAGAGTACCTGGCAGTGTGCACCCATGTGTGCCTCATAGCCTGTTTGCAGCAGCCCACTTTCAAATCCAGCCTGTGGCCCTTTGCTGCGTGTCACTCCCCCATGCTTACTCCCCACTTTCCTGTCATATCTTCACTGTACAACCGTCTAATAAAGGTAAAAAAAAAAAACTTTAATAGATGATGAAATCAATAAATTCCTTGCAATTGTACACTGAGAAACACTGTTTTTAAACTGCTGAAATATTTGTCACACAGCTCACCAAGTGGTGAACTTCACTCCATCCTTGTTTGTGAACAACTGAGCTTTTCATGCATGCTCCTTGACACTCAGCTGTTTCCAGTGAATCTGTTCACCTGTGCGGTGTTCCAAACAGGTGTTTTTGAGCATTCCTCAACTTTCCCAGTCTATCGTTGCTCCTGTCCCAGCTGTTCTGGAACATGTTATAATAGGTGTCAGATTTAAAAAATAAGTGAATATATGCAAAAACAAAAAAAATCGATAAGGTTTATCAGTTTGAACATTAAATATCTATTCTTTGTAGTGTATTCAATTCAATACAGGCTAAAGAGGATTAGCAAAGCATTGTATTCTGTTTTTATTTACATTTTACACAATGTCCCAACTTGATCGGAATCTGGGTTTGAAATACAAAATGCTTTGTCCTGAATGACTAACAAACTGATGTTTTTACTTTGTCACACTTTGATATTCTTTGTTTTAACATAAGGTGTTTGAAACAAGAAATCCAGATGAATTGACAGAAGAATGGCTCAAGAAGCAGCTGAGATTTTTTCGCTAAATGTGCAGCTCTCAGATCTGTTAAGAATCAGTGTTTCTTTGTGAAAAATTATCAGCCCAGTTTTTTTGGTACAGTATTGCTGTTAAATGGTTTACTGCATGCAATGAAATTTAATGCATGACTTTTGAGTTGAACCTTGTTTATTTTAGACATGAATAACCACCTTCAAATTGGATAATCACTAACTGTATGTACTGACTAAAATGATTTACGTGATAGTTTAAATTTGTACTGTCTTCTATACATGTGAAAGGACAGATTAACTTTCTTACAAAACATTACCTGCATTTTATTATCACTTTGAATGCTGTAATACAATGACATGTCAAAACAGAGAGATCAATATTTAATAGAATCCTGCACCGAATATCAGACAGAAAACATGGTTTACAAATGACTACTTGTTTGTGATCTAACTCTACAAATAAAAATTGGATACAGGATACATGTCTCAAGACCAAAGAATAAACATGTTGCAAAATATTTTTTGCTTTTAATTAAAGAGTGACTACAGCCCCACACTTGGCTCATTTAGGAACAGTGACAGTGTCCCACTGCTGTCTTTGAAGCTACATGCAAAGGCAGACATCACCAGACTGTCCAGACCACAGGTTTTATTCACTGTCACTAGCGTCACTGGAATCTGTCCCTCTCTCACTTCCACTCCCACTCTGAACCGGGGCCTCTGAATGATCACTGCTACGGTCGCTGTGTGCCGGAGAGGCACTGCGACTCCTGCTGCCTCCTCTGTTTCCTCCTTCACCCTCGCTGCCGCTGCCCTCATCTCCACTGCTCCTGACTGAGTTCTTGGGCTCATTGTCATCGCTGTCATCGTCGCTGCCAAAGATCTCTTCCTCGTCTCGCATTTCTCTTGTCCTCTCCTCGCCACTCTCACTTCCACTGCCGCTTGCTTTCCTTCTCCGCTTCCCTCTGTCTTCATCTTCATCATAGTCTTCTCTTTGTTCACGCTCGTCGTCCTC
This sequence comes from Pseudamia nigra, assembly GCA_029823295.1. NCBI lineage: Eukaryota > Metazoa > Chordata > Actinopteri > Kurtiformes > Apogonidae > Pseudamia > Pseudamia nigra. The sequence goes on along the minus strand of JAQQAE010002670.1, from coordinate 7,517 downwards.
CCTCTCCGAGTCACTACCAAAGTTCTCAGCCTCGCTCCCGCTGCCTTTCTCTTTCTCATCACCTGGAAACAAATTCAAATGTTACTTACACAAACAAACTTCTTCAATGGGGACAGAAAATGATGTAGCAGGCTGAGTGTGACTGTAGTACAGTATGACGCTCACTGTATAAGAAAAGGAGTATGAATTGCACAAATAGTCAAAATGAAAAACACTGACCAGAGTCCTGCATGTCTTTGTCCATGTCCATGTCCTCCTCTTCATCTTCTGGCTCGTGGTTCTCCAACTGAGCTTTACGTGCTTCCTGAAATGACAAAAAATAAAAAAAGTCATCAGCACAAGAAATCAGGAATCCATGCTTCTAGCCATTTTCAGATAGTTCATCTATTGTAATTCATATTCAGTTTTCCTGCACTCACGAACTTGCTGGAAACCAGATGTTCTGATGTCCTTACCTGTGCTTCAAGCTCCTTCTCATTCATCTCTCTGTGCTTACACACCAGCACAGCATTTGTAGTTGATTGTGCTCCAGCCTTGGCTCTTCTCTTGCTTAGACGCACCCTGTAAGTCAGAATAAATGCCAGATAAATGTCAGAGGACAAGGCATAATCATATATTGGTTCTGATTTTTGGTACACTGCTACCTTTTAAAAGATTAAAAGACATTGACATACTGGATATGAGCATGATTGTAAGGCATCTGCTAGAAATGTATGTAAAGATATCATTTTGTATAATTTTATGTCTTCTTGGTGCAAACAGTTGCTCCACCTGTCTAGAAGCTGGACATCTGATAGTGGTGAATAACCATAGTAAGTCTTGAGTAAATCAGTTCACACACGTTTCTTTTGAAAAGCAGGAGTCCCTTTCTATCTCAAAAGTTGGTAGGTATTAAAGTTGTGAATAACCATGGCAATTTTCACAAAATTAAAACATTTTATCGATAGTGTGTCTTTTTTGTTACAAGCAGTAGGTCCCCTACTGAAAAGCTGTTGCTAAATCCGTTGCAAAAGTTGAAAGGATGGAGAACTTTAGTCAATAACCATGTCAAGTTTCAAGTAAAGTGATTGAGGTACTTTCAAGCTATTGTGTTGATGCCACAAGAATGTGAATGATGACTTGGGAGGTACACGGAATAAATGGATAATTTTTCACACAAAAATCAAATTGGGTTTGTAGTGAATTAAACAATTAAAGAAACCATTTTTGTGAGGTTACCTCGTCTCGAGCTCATTGTAGTAAACACCATCTCCATCTCTAAAGATGAAGAAATAGTTTTCTTCATAACCCTTGCTGGCTTTGTTCTTTACATTCCAGTTGTACTCCCTAGCAATCTTGTAATCATAACTGAAACAAAAAAAAAGTATTGTTACTCATTTTTTAAAATGCAACAAAGAAAACTGCTTTTTGTTAAGATTATGACATCACTCACAGATCTTCTGGCATGTAATCCACCCCCTCCTCAAAGTCTCTCTTGCGCTTTCGAAGTGTTTCTTCATTGGGCAGGAAGTAGGCCACAAACTGATTTCCTTCCTCATCCATCATACCTCTGTATTGCAGAATAACAAATCGGTGTTTAAAAGAACTCTGAAATGCAAAAATGTTACCGTTATCCACGTCCACAAAGCATCTTGTGAATACCTGATCATGGCTTGAGACATCATTTCCACTGCTGCTAGTCCTGATATGTCTTTTGGTGCAGGATCAGTGTCAAAGATGACTTGAGCACATGGGTTGATCCACATCTGGAGAAACAGTGTGCAGGATATTATTATCCGAAAGATACACACAGATCGTTAAATAACAACTTGCAATGTGACTGCCAGTTTTCCCTAAAGCAAACATAAAGCATGCATATCAGTCATTTCTTTAATACAAGTTTATTATTCTATTATATGGCATTTAATGCCTTCATGCACATAATCTGCACTGATTGTGACCCAAGATTGGTTATCATATATACAAGAACCAAAAGTTATCACTTATTATTATTGTAACTAACTCACCTTGAAGTCTGGGAAGACAGGCAATATTTCCACTGGAGTAACTCTGGGTTTACTGTAGTGCTGTGCAATCTGGAGAGATACAAAACAAGATGTGGGTGTCAATTCAAGCATGTTTGTGTATTTAAAATAGCTTATTTATGGACTAAATGTGTTTTAGTAAATATGTTGACTTGGCCTTTAAAGCCTTTTTACAGAAAATCAAGTTTAGTTTTACAAGCGGTTTATGAAATAATGAAACAGATTCACGCACACGAGTAATATGCCGTTTACCGTTTTCTGTGCATCCTCAAATGTCTTCTCAATGGCCGAAATCTGGCTGTCTCTGTCTTTATAGATCTCTTCTTCTGTAAACTGCTGTTTGACAGACACTCCAATCCTGATTGGAAAAGATTTTGGTTACACACACCTCACATTTGCAATAGCTGAAAATGAACACACAACTTCAAACTCACTTGACTTCCACTTTCTCATTGGAAACGCCATATCTGTTAAACTCCGTAGAAATATATTCTGTTTTTCTCATCCATGGGACCACTTTGGCATGCTGCTGCGACCTTACAGAGGGGGAGACAACATAAAAGCCTCCATGTTAATGTTCAAAGAGACATCATGAGAACAGAGAATTGCAGACACTTATGCTGAACCACAGCCTCTGAAAGATTACATTTGAGTTGTTGGACTGATTTTAGCACCTAGGAAAAGACAGACTAAAAAAGTTTAAGTGTGTGCTATAATTAAAATAGTGTCACCACTTTTCTCCATACAGACCTTTCACAGGGGGAACTGAAACCCAGGAGTGCCCTTAGACCTGACAAATTTCAGTGATTCTACAGCCTGTGTTGTGTCACTGCTGTTCCATTTCTGATTAGGTGTTTTTTGCCCAAAACATTTGAAGAGAAAAGGCACTGAAATATATTTATCATCAATATGGGAAGGACTAAGTCACCAGTACTGATGTGTTTCATCACAGTCAAGTCACATAATTCTGTTCAGAGTAAAAAAAAAAAAGAAAACATTTTTTTTTTTTTTTTAAATCAGTGTTTAGTATAACCTTAACAGTACAAATCTGAACATCTACTAGTCTTGCCTTTTAGAACTGGATGGAGCCTGGATGTCCTCTTCCAATAGTTTCTCATCAGCAGGATCCAACAATACTGGTAATTTAGACAGATGGATAGATAACATTGATATTCATCTCATACACCAGACATATTCTTCTCCAGTGACTCAAAAACAGTAAACAGACACTACTCTCTATTGCGACAATGGAAGTATTAAACGCATTAAAATTAAATCAAAAATATAAAAACAATTTAAGTTCAGACATTTAATAAACCCAGCAGAGAATTAGATGTGGAACATGACCATAAGCGGAGACTTACTGTTGGGATCAATGCGGTATGTGTCTGGGTTGATGAGGTCGATGGTGACCCCGAGATCTGGTTCAGTCAGGAGCTCATGCTTATGCTGCTTTTCTAGAGATGTGGCTTTATATTGTACAAACCTTCACAAAAAGCAGCATAAAAGTAACTTTGTACATGTTCATTCAGCAGGGGTACACCATATTGAATAAGTAGAGAGCCGCTCATCACCTGTGTTGATCAAACGGATATGTGATGAATTTGGGGTCAAAGGGGATGTCAGGTAGGCTGTTGCAGTATTTCACCCGGCAAACCACTCCTGACCTGTTGTGAGCAGGAAAAAGAAAAACAAAAAAACAGTTGAAACCGACCCTGGCAGAGCGTTTTGGTAGGTATAACCCAATGAATGTAACATAATGAAGACTGTTAAATGTAGTTACCTCTCTGGGACACTTCTGTGAGATGACGGCCTACTGAAAAAAAAAGACAGAGATACGTCAACAATTCTGGTGAGTTACTACAAAATACAGATCAGAGCTTCTCTTACAGCCTGGAGTGATGGAGAGTCATTACTGTGCCCTGTGGACATTAATGTGCTGACCACTGAATGAAAATTCATTCCTTTAGTAATGTACTAACCACTGAACGAATATTTTCTTTATTCGTCTATCCTTCGTTACTTCTATAAATTAACCCCAAGAATTATGAAGGTGACTATTTAAAACTAACAATACATTGCACTCAGGTAACTTGCAGGGTATGATCACAAAAAAAAAGAAAATCAGAAACACGGGTCGGTGTTATTTAACTCCGGCTCGAGCCTCCACGACGGTTACAACGATGCACCGTAAAATTAGCTACACCACGTGCACAGAAATAAAGTCAACGCTGAAGTTGTGCAAACTTTAAGGCACAATTAAACAAGATTATATATTGGATTTTATGCAAGTTCGTAAACTCAGCCATTTCAGGCCAACTACTGTGTCAGAGGGTTAGCACTAGCGACGTGCTAGCTAGGCATCGACCATTAAGATTACATACTACCGAGAGACAACAAACCCCACTGATTACTGCTTTAAAATACACACAAAAATGCACAAATACATTTAAAACTAACGAGCTTTAGAAGCGTGTTACTGACCTGTGACCGTCTTCTCGTTGGGCTTGTGTCTGAATCGTTGGAGCCATGTACGTAGAAAACTGTTCCCAACCGAGGGAAGATGTTCCGTGTAAAAAAATAATAATAAAAACACCTTATCAACACGTGGTTCAGATACTATGCAACTACTATAACACTTAACTAACCCTTGCTTCCCACCAAAACGTGAACTGTGGCTTTATTTTGCCCAGACAGGAAGGACCGGTGACCCGGACTCGAATTGAAACCCATCGACGTGAAACGTTTGGATTTAATGTGAGCGACCTCTAGCGCTGCGGTGGTTTTACAAAAACAACTGGCTCAGCAAAACATTTGTAATAATAATTCATTTTATTTAGTATTTTGATACAAAACAATGCAGACCTTTTTGTCTGCAGTACAAAACGAGACTGTTGTTTAAAAGCAAGCAAAAACAACATCATCTGTGCATACCAATATTTCCACAGACTTCAAAACAGTATATTGATTATTCATGTATAACATAGTATACTTTGACTTATCATATGTCATTGACAGCGACAGTTGGCTCTAAGGAAATCTGACCTAACACAATCTTTTTTAAAATCTATTCATTTTAGTTACACCTTGTGGTTTACCCTGCAGATTGAATTTGTGGAGATGTCATTGAAATAAATGTAGTTCCAATCAGAGTACAGGTCCTTCTAAAAAAATTAGCATATTGTAGACCTGTATGTAGTTTTAGTTTTCACTTATGTTTTATCCAGCCAAATGATGCAACAATAAAATTCACACTAAGAAAACAAAGCACACATGAATTACTAAAAAGAACCATTAAGAAGAAATATGTCTGCACAATTTTAAACCAATTTCCTTGTTATGATTCTTGCTGCACAACATGTACAATCCTGCTTTAAAATCTTGTTTGATAGTAAATCAAAATCCCAAAAACATGCCTCCCTAATTTTTAAAGTATTAGTGTGTAATATTTAGTAGCATACCATTTTCTTGTGTCAACTTCTGACTTCACACGTGTGAAAAAAGATTTAAATCCATCATGAATCTATACACAGTGGAACTTTAATGTCTGATGTTTGTGTCTGGTCTTTAGATTCTGACAAAAACAAACACCTACATCTTTTCATTTGTAATACAGAAACATTCATATGCCTAAACAATAAACTGCAATCTAGCTGCAGACAGTAACAACTGCAATTGCATAGAATGGTGGTATAATCAAAAACACCATCAGACCGTCAATCTCAATGTGGTTTTCAAAAACAAAAACACTTATCTTTTCTAACCCCAAATGTTCTTGCTACGCTTATTTTCAAAATTCAAATTCTTAGTATATAAATATTACATAGGTGGGTGTGACATGTTATCATTAAAGATAAAGTATGCAACTGTTGCTGTTTACAAACAGTGTTATTCATATTCCTCCCCCTCCCCTCTGCTCACAATGACAGTTATCATTAGAACATATTATGGAAGAGATAGACGATACAGAGAAAAAAGTTGTAAAACAGACACACACAGCAATATTTTGCTGCTTTTCAAAGCATGTACACTCTATAGCAAACACACTCACCCACACCATTGCAAAACTATGGGAAGCTTCCAGACAGAACTAGAAGAGGACTCAAAATAGTTGAACTTGCTGGAAAAGTTCAAGAGTGAATTTAACATTCAGTGGAGTAGAAATCAAAGGATCAAAGGCCCATTGAAGGATAAAGGAACATGAAAGGAAACACTATGACATGCTGCACTGTCATTACCATGGTAACCACACATTCTGTTTGAGTTCTCCATTCATTTCTCTTGGGAAAAAATTTGTGAACAAACCTAAATTATTTAAAAACTACAAAAAATAGATTTATAAAAAGCAATACCCAGAATCTTCTGAATGAGCTTGACAGTATGGTGTTTGAATGGTGTGAATCGAGTGGAAACTGTGGGAGTCATACTGGTCCAAAAACATAAGGAATAATAATTAGAACAATAGTTGCTGTCACAATTCCACTAAATATCACTGAAACAGACCACTTCCGTGTTTGTTACATACTTTAAGTAAGAATCCCTTTCTACAACTTAGGTACACCTCCATCTTGCTACATCACTCCATACCCTTTTGTTAAAAGTCAACCTAAGGACTGTGCACACTAGTTTGCTGCGCAGGCAGTGCAAAAGAAAAACAGCAGTTTCTCATCCTTGCATCCTTCCATCACAACACTGAAACAGCCCCTTTATTGATAATCCAGCCTTTGAAGTATTTCCTCTGGTTCCATTTCAGGTCTGCATTTCTGTCTGCATATGGTCATCAACTCTGTGAAGGCACAGGAAAGATGCTTGTAAACAGGTACACTGCATATTTTGGTTTAAAACAAATCTGTTCATCTGGGTTAAAACACATCATTTATAAACCATGTGTATGAACAAATCTGTGCTTAAGGGATGTGTATAAATGACTCGTGCACAATTCCAGGACTCATCAATACTGTATCATCCATCCATCCATTTTCTACCCCTTAATCCTCGTGAGGATCGGGATTATCCATCCTGAATTTGTTTTCTATATGCAAACAAATTTATAACAGCCTCTGATCATATATTTATATACTGTAAATTATAAAGGCCCATCTGTCTTACAATGTAAAGAAACATATCTTAACAAGTTTTGGAACATGTGAGGAGAAAAATATAGAGATGCAGACTTATAGATGTTTGTCCAGTAACTACTGCTCTACTTCCATCTGCCTTTTTACTGAATTAAATTTAACAGACAGACCTTTTCTTAACTACAAGTACTATTTAGAAGATTCAAAAAGTGTGCCATTTCTTGCTTCTCTTTCAAATACAACTGTCCCATTTCAGTCATGAAATGTTACTGCTTTTTTTTGCTACAAGGACCACTTCTCTTTCTTTTTCCCTTCCAACGTTAGCATTTTTCTTCATGATATACAGTGGGGACAATAAGTATTGGGAAATGTAAAAATGTGCAAGTTCACCCATTTAAAAAGATAAGAGAGGTTT
>JAQQAE010002669.1:0-21754 GCA_029823295.1 Pseudamia nigra | reverse complement strand
TTTTCTCTTTTCAGGTCCTCATAGATTGCACAAGCCTTCTCACAAATGATGGCTTGGGTGATTTCCTTAAGCCATTTTCTTCTGTTTGATCCACAGCAGCAGTTACTGCTCCATGTCGTACACAGAAGGACCACAATGTTTACATTCGCTGAGAATGTCACTTCCAGGTCATTCGCGGATGAGACCTGGAAGTGACGCAGACGTGACCCGGGCGTAGACACGTCAATCTTCAGTTGTTGTCCAAATAATTCCTCGGTATGCAGTTATATTTTTTTGCCAATTTTTTGCTCTTTATCCGAATTTCTTTTTGTCTGAAGAGCTCTTTATCCGAGATACCACTGTATAAACTTCCATCTTTTTTTAAAGTGAAAATAAGTTATGTAATAGCAACTTTATATATCTAAGTGCAAACAATAATAAGATTATTTAAATTAAGCATTAAAGGTGCAGTATGCAAGTTTGTTTCTAAAATCACCTTTAAAAAAAAGTATAAATATCATCAATGTGTGCTGGTGAATTTAGCTACACAGCCTCTCCCGTCTTTATGGACTTTGTCTCTATATACCGTAATGCATTCTAATGCCTGCTCTATCATCTATCCTGTCTCCCTCTGTTAGCAGAGAGGAGAGTGAATTGGAACAGCACCTTTACAGAACACCCCTCCTTGAATTGCCACCTTATCGTGGTGGAGGGGTATGCATGCCTGAATGATCCTAGGACCTGCGTTATGAGGGGCAATTCACCCCTGGTAGGGTCTCCCAAGGAAAATTGGTCCTAGGTGACAGGTCAGACTAAGAGCAATTCAGGAGACCCTTATGATGATGCCTTCTTGTGGGCCCACCACCTGCAGGAAGGGTTGTACGGGTCCGGTGTTGTGTGGTTTGGGTGGCAACCAAAGGCAGGGGCCGAGGTGGTCCAATCCCCATTTGTCAAAACTAGCTCCAACAGGGAGGAGGCCCTGGGGCAGACCCAGGACATGCTGGAGGGACTGCCTCTGCTGGCCTTGGAACACCTGGGGGTCCCCCCAGAGGAGCTGGAGGAGGTAGCTAGGGAGAGGGAAATCTGGGCTTCTCTGCTCAGGCTGCTGCCCTTGCAACCTGACCAGGATAAGCAGAGGATTATGGATGGATGGATAAAGGTTCTTACATCTAAGCTATAGGGCCCTCAATTGTGTGTGAAACACAGGAAGTATTTTTAATTTAACAAATGGATGGATGGATGTTACAGAACAGAGAAAAGTTACATGCTTTCCCTTTAAGTCCACAAAAATGAAGCACAATGAAGTCAATGAGGATTAAAATTACTCACAAAAAAATAACATAATAATCAACAGGATTGATTACAATTATTGAACAAAAAAAATGAAGAAAATAAACAACACTAGATCAACACTGACTGTTTACATCTATCAAGGCAGCTCACTTTACAAACAATGCTACTGGTTATGTGAGCAATGACAGACATACTGTCTATACACTCAAGGGACTTAATATGGCACGATTACTTTTATTTGTAAAATCACGTGTTCTTTGTGTTGTATGCAATTGACCTCTCATATGTTGTTCCTCATTGCCTTTTAATGAATATTCTAACTTAATCTGTTACAAAAGGACTAAAAAATATAAGCACCATACATTTTTGAAGTAACAATCTGTTATTTAATAATATGTGGTGCATAAGAACCAGTATTCTCCGCTGCTGTAACGGTGGGAGGGTCGGAACCTGTTTAAGGTGCAAGAGGTGAATATACTATATCTCTCCTGGTAACTTGTCTGGTGGCCCACCCTGCCTTCACCATTCCAATGGCACGATTTTGGTCAGGTTGCCCCAGTTGTGGCATTCTCACAGATGTCATTTTCTGTAAAGCGGTGGTGCCTTTTTAAAGTGTTAGGTTTCTTTGACAGAGCAGTAATCATTTGAGATTGGTTACACAAAGACATTGTGACTTCTCCAAAAAGTGTGTTTTGACTATTTGCAGTAATTAGTCAGCGGTGACCAAATCCCACATGTTGGGAATTATCAAAAAGGCACCCATACATGTACTTGTACAACTAGTTTTTTTTCATTGAGAAAAGCTTTTCCCAAATTGAGCCAAAAATCAAGAGTTATTAAATCCCATCCTCCTTATATATGAACACATATGGGGGAGCTGGGATTTTCACCAAAATTAACTAACTAATCAAAATGGACAAAATGAACTATGTATAAACAAATGGGTGACCCTAAACAAGATCACTGCATTGCACAGACCATTTGAGGAAAGGTAGCTCTCTAGTGATCATTATTCAGAAAATCCAACATTAACAAATTAAACTATTTGTATCATTTCATAAGATGAGCAGAGAAGTTGCTTTGACAACATGTCAATATAACTGCTTACCTGAAAGTGAAGCAAGTCCAAAACGCAGACTAGTCAGCTGTTTTTTTTTTTTTTCCCATGTGCAAATAAGATATGAAATACCTGAATTATATGCAATAAATTATTAAAGACTATATGCAGTGCAGCTAGTGTAAATATGCTGTGGCGGAGCATAAGTCTTGGCTTATTGTTTCGTCCCACTATTTACAACAGAGCTTTGTGCTTTCTTGATTAATCATTTCCACAGTTTACTTTCATTTTCTCCAAGTATGTCTGAAACACATTATCTGGAATTGCACATTTCCATATCTGTGCACTTAACTTAGTTCCAGTGAATAAAGCCTGATGTCTTTTAACACTTATTTCCTGTCTTCTGTAAAGTTATCAGGCACAAACAGCATAGAACAGTTATTCACATAAAAATGTGAAAATAAGTTATCTAGAGAATGAATAGGGCATATACATCTGGACATCTGGTATTATTAATGTGTTGTCATTATCCAGATGGTCCTCCACAGTGGCATATTGTATTCACTGAAGAAAGATATTTTTAGACTCCATACCTCATAATTATGAGATGTTTTCTCATAATTATGAGAAAAGATCTTGTAATTACTACATACAGTAACTCATGAGATATTATGTCGTTAAGTTAAGGCTTTCAGTAATCCTGAATATGCTACAGATGGCAGGGGATATAGTGCTGTCAGATTTAATCTGCTTTTATTTCTTTCTCAGACAGATAACAGGGCAATATTAATGTTTCTTAGTGAGGATGACACCGATAACACTATGAAGATATCTCAGAACATTAGGATTGTTCAGGCGGACGACCCACACTGGTCTATTAGAAGTCGCTCTCTTCCTCCAGGAGCAGTTTGACCTGTACAGCATGCTTCATGGATATAAATATACATTTAAAATGCATCCAGTGTTCTGACATTTTAGCATACCTATCAGAATGACATACCCTGGGTTAATACACACGAAATGTATCAGAAACAACATACAACAGAAATTTCATAATTCTATACTTTCTGAATAACACAAAAATAGTGGTTAGTTACAGAACCCAGGGGAAATGAAATCACCACATACCATGTCATAATTACAAGATCTGTAAGTCATAACTACAAATCCATACCTTGTAATAACAAAATACTGATCTCGTAGTTATGAGAACGTGGGTCTTTGTGTTTTTTTTCCATGAATGCAATGCGCTTCTGTCATCCTCTGGATGTCTAACTTCTAGAGCAAAACCTGAATGTGACTTATTTAAAGTCATATCAAATCATGTACAGATGTGATCTCCTTGTTCAGATTGCTTTTGATTCAATCCAGTTGTATTTGTATAATGCCAATCATAATCCAAGATTATCTCTAGGTGCTTCACAATTTAAGGCCGAAGCCTCAAAAGACAATACAGATAGCAAATCCAACAGAACCTCTGAGAGCAAGCCTAGGGTGATGGGGAGGACAAACTTCCTTGAACAGAAGAGAATCCCCTCCAGCAGAACCCGATCCCTAGGGTTACACGGTACACTTACAGACAATCTGGACACTATGTGAACTAGACTACCTTCAATTGTGATCATGCTGATCCAATCGTGATGTGTTTACCATATTTTCTGCACTATAAGGCGCACCGGATTATTTATTTTTTTTAAAAAGTGACATTTTTGGAGGGTGCGCTTTATAATCCGGTGTGCCTTATAGTGCAGAAAATATGGTACACCTTGAATAAAGGTGTCTTTTTTTCTGATAGTTTAACTTGATACAGATCAGACTTCAATATCAGGTGTAAATGGTGGGATTTATTTTACTAGTACATAAAATAGACTTTTTATACAAAAAGCATGGAGCATTTACTCAAACATTTTTAAAGAATTTTACTATTTATCACCTTATGTCACATTTAATCCTTTTTTAAATGACTGTTACTCCAATACTAATTGAATCTTGAACAGAATCAATATCAGTGTTTAAACTGGAAAGAAATAATGTATCTGTATTTTTGTCCTAATGCAACAGTGCGCTGACTTTATTATTTTCATTACAAGCTGATTCATCTGTGCTTAGGCATATAATTGATGTGTTTCTTGTGCCACGTAAACAATCTATATTTAATCAAATCACTTCTTGTTGTTTTCCTCTAGAACGTCCCTCCCCTCCCTCTGATCCAGTTTGTCAGCCTCCAGAGTCCAAACGGCCCAAAACCAGCAACCCTGTAGAAAAGGCCGCCAGTACCCAGACTTAGCGTTTTTTGGAAACAGTGTCACCATATCAGACCAGTGCACACATACAGCAGAGTGTGACAGTTAAAGACGCCTTGGTACAAAACCACAAAGCTTTCTATGGATGTAAAACCCATAGTGCAATTGAACCATTTGACAGTCCAGTATGTACACAATTGACTGTGAGTTAATTAGGTATAGCTTGCCTTGAAGTATTGTTCTTTTAGTCATGCGTTTGTTTAATACATTTTATTAGTATTTCTATTACTGTATTTGATTTTGATGACATTTAGGTGCATGACTGTTGTTTTTAAAAAAAGAAACTCTGCCCTTCAAACCTGAATGACAAAAATCAAAGCACTTCAGGGGGTGAGTGCACTGGATGACCTCTGAATATGTATGAACTGAGTCTGAAGTTGCAGAGGATTGAGGAAGCAAACGGTAACAATTGTAATGCATTTATATTATCTCAGTCTAATAAAGGACGTTTCACACAGTTTGTGTTCATGTGGTTCATGTGTGGGTGATTCATGTTCTGATGATGAAGACATTCAACATGCTGTGTAATGTAGTGAACCATTACAGACCATGGACTTTATATTTGTACAGACTTCCAGAGTGTGGATCTGAGGGCAAGCTGACCTGCAGTAGTTATTTCATGACATTGGTAAATGGTTAGATGCACTTTAATTTCCATAGTGATTCCTCAAGCCAAAAGAGGACACGGACAGGGAGGAGGTGTTTTTCTTTAGATCCGAGTTAATTCTCCCGTTTGAGAGGTGGCAACTTCACCCTTCAAGGGTCAGAGGTTTGAGTTTGTTTCACCCTGATAAGTTTGTCATTTATATTGTATCTGAAATTAATAGTGGTGAATTTTACAACAGCTTTTTTAAGTGATATACAGTTGATGTAAAAAAATATTAGACCCCCTATGAAAATGTGATTCTTTTCTAAATGTTCCCCACGCTTGCACTAGTTCTGGATACTTGGAAACATTTTGATAACACTGAATGTGTTGCAAGAATGAAATTCAAAATGAGTGAATATTTGCAAAAACCAAAAAAAGTTTCAGTTTGAACATTAAATATTTTGCCTTTGTAGTGTATTCATTTGAAGATACATAGGTTGAATAATGCTGCATTTTAGATGCAAATCATTGCATTCTGCTTTTATTTAGGTTTTACACATTGTCCCAACTTCATTGGAATTGGGGTTTGTAATTAGATGTTCTCAGGTCTTGTATTTATACTGTAACTATGTATTAGCATGAGGGTTTTGAGACGGTTTCCATTACGCCTGGTAATAATGGTTGTAGTATTAATATGCAAATTAAAATTGAAGTAGTCCAGGTTTTCACCATGCCAACCTGGAGACCTAAATGCAAAGAAAAAAAATGTTTCTACAGGTTCCACAGTGGAGAAGGACCAGTGCTCAGCTCCTGATGGTTACACGGTGAGGGAGATGGTTATGCAGAGGTGGTCACAAAACAAAGGAATTTTCCAGGGTTTGTACTATGTAGATTGTACCCAGTTTCAGTGGGTCAGAAAAACCTGAATTAAATATTTTGGGTCAATAGATAAAGACCAGTCGATGCAGATGATGACAGCTTTTATCATTTTTCTCAACTGAAAATACTGACCTTGTGGGGAAAAAATAGCTCAGATAGGAATCACTCCAGATTAGGTTTGAACATGCAGTTTGATGCTCAGCTCTGCATTCAGACCGCGACAGGCCCATTACTGAATTAAATCCAGAGAATTTCAGACAAATGCTGTCTGATTTTTAGGTGGAACGGTGGGATGTAGTCTTCAGTTAATCAGGTATCAGCTGTTTCCAACTCCAAACTGTTGCTACATCAGCCATTAAAATGTCCATATGCAAACATGAGATAAATGAGAACAATTTGCAAGATATGAAAAAAAACAGCCCTCAATTGTAACCACATATTGAATCTCATACCACCAATATAAGTGTTTCAAATGTTACTTTCTACACATATCAAAAGATATGTGATCAACAGAAACGGGGTTTGAGGGTGGAGCAGTCTTTTTCTCGACAGAGACAAACCAGACACGGTGTCAACATTTGGTGAAATCAACACCGCATCTTAACATGTCAAAAATAAAATATATTTATCCATGTGGCATGAGTATCTAAAGACGTATCTATTAATTAGCGTGTAAAATGGTGGGAATCCACAGGTTCTACAAGGGATAATATTCATAAATTGGGGGAGGTGACTTTTTTTTAAAACTTGGTCATAAATTACTACACAGTTGTATTATGATTTTTGACTGAAATTAAGGAGACAAACTTTTGTGACTAATCATATTTATTATTTATCACATTTAGTTGATGTTATGTTCGCCAATTGGCAAGGTTGAGATATTTCTTCTGATTTACTGTTCATAGCACTTGAGGATAAACAATGTTTTGTGTCACTAATGTATTATCTATGAGTCCTTGTTTTGAAATTACATCGCTTTTCACAAACACATCAGCAAGTGACCTCGCTCTGGAAAAAGCCACGTAGAGCTGTCCAAAATACTGGAGAGGATAGATAGATACCTACTTTGTCAAATGTTTGTCGCTGTGACTTATTGATGATCATAGAGAAGCTAATCTGACTGTGAACTGTCTTTGTTCCAGTACAAAGGGTAAGTTTGAGTCAGAAGGTGCCAGCTTCACCCTGGGTGTGAAGTAGGTAACATTATTTTTGAGGTAGCAACATGGTTTTTTAGTGCATTTTGAGGTAAATCCCTTATTTCTTGAAAAGTATTGGTCCTATTGACAAACTGTTTTCGGTAACATATTCCTTGACCCAAAATACATGTGAAACATCAAAGGTCAGCTCAGCCTAGTTTCCAACTGATAAAGCGGACACACATGCACATACAGAGTCCACTTCACTTTTATAATATAAAAAAGAAGAGAAGATTGCATTAACAAGATTGACATTAGGAAGTGTACCTGAACGCAGCAATACATATATGATAACATTAGGAAGTGTACCTGAATGCAGCAGTGTTTAAACGATAACATTAGGAAGCGTACCTGAAGGCATCAGTGCATATATGAAAACATTAGGAAGTGTACCTGAAGGCATCAGTACATATATGATAACATTAGGAAGTGTGCTGAGGGCATCAGTACATATATGATAACATTAGGAAGTGTGCTGAGGGCATCAGTGCAGTAAATCACGCATTTCTCAAAAAATTTGCTCCTACTGACAAACCATTTTCACCAGCATGTTCCTTGACCCAAAATATATAAGTACGTGAAACGTCTAAGCTCAGCTTTGCCCAGTTTCCAACTTACAAAGCAGACACATGCACATGCACACACACATGAACGTACACAGAGTACACTTCACTTTTATAATATACAGGTAGATACTATTTTTTTTTATACTTAATTGTATTTTTTCCTTTATTGCCTAAAGGCAGCAGTGTTCAGGAAGTGAACTTGGGGAAAAAAGTAGCAGTGAGGAAGAGTTAAACCCAGAAGTAGGTCAGAAAAGCAGGTCAAAAGTCAATTAGACAAAGTGTGTTTCATGTGCAATTTTACGTATTCTGCGTTCTTTTTTACAACATCTGACTCCCACTGTCTTCCCACATAATAAATACTACATCTGTACATATAAAGTAGTACATGTGATGTTATTTGTGTAACGACTTCATGTAAAGGATCAGTGTGAGGGCACAGACATTGCAGTATTTGCATGACCATCACAGAAGCAAAAACTGGTTTTGAAACACCTGCATATGACAATTACAGGAAGAGAGGTTGTGTGAAGTTAATTGTTGGTGTCATATAGGTGACAGCAGGCACCAGCACCAACTACAGAACCTGATTGTTCCTGGTGGAAATCTGAGAGGACAGAAGAACATACAAAGTGCTACAACCTGTAGGTGTGCCAGCAACACCTGGTGTCTGCCTCCCGACCCACTATAGACACACACTGCCAGAGTAGTGCAGGCCTGTCTGTATAAACACCCTTCCTTCTCTGCCATTTGAGGCATCCTGTGTACTCTGGAGTGGTCTTGGTTTTGACATTATGGATCTTCAGTGCATTTTTACTCTGGCTTTCTTCAGTCTCACACAAATATGATTCTGGCATTTATTTTAAGCCCAGTCAAGACTATGACTTCAGGTATAGCACAGAACTGTCTGTGGATTCTCTGATTTATTCTTGAAATTTATAGTGATTTGGTGACATACTGAAATCTGCCAGTTTCATCCTACCTGGGTTTCACTCTTGTCTCAGTCTTGATACACTGTCATAACTTGATCTCAGTTTAGGTGGACTTGACTACAACAGTAGTAGATACACATGTCCATACAAAGACATATCTGCACACACATACAGTATGTATACTACAGTATATACGAGGTATGACGATGAGAAAATGAGTAATGCTGTATTACAATTTCATTGAACATAAACAGGTTTCAGTGTCTTTCTCCTTCAATATCCTTTCCTTTTGCATCGACACACTGCTGCATTCAGGTCGTCCACTGATCAAAGCAGTGCAGTAGGTGTTCTTCAGACAGCTGTCTCAGAACCTCTGTTCTTTTCATAACTTCTGACACAGACTCAAAACGTGTTTTTGTGGCACAGTTTTTGTCTCAGAAAAAAGTCACACAGTACTAGATCAGGTGAAAAGGGAGGGTGAAGCACTGTGACTTGTTTTTTGGCCAGAAACTGTTTTACAAAGAGCATGATGTGAGTGGGTGTGTTCATTGTCTTGAACATCCTCTCTGTTTTCACAAAATCTCTAGTGCCACACGTGTGCATGACATGTGTTCCACATACACCTCAGTTAATGTACGAAAAGATTCAGCTGGTGTTTTTCTCAGTTTCACCAAAAATTTTCAAGTTAATGTGTTGCACAACTTTTAAGCTAATCATTTTCTTAGCAAAAACACCTGCACTTCAATCAGTATCTAGCAGTGAACTAAAGATGTCACTTATCGGAAACTTACAGAACCTGTGTGTGAATACTCAACCTTAAATATATAACAGTGTGACTGTGAACCATGTGGTTTTCTCCTCATAAGCACAGTTTAATTATTTAATAGCCTTACCTCTATTAAATAATAGGGCCATGTTTATGATCACATCATGTGAATAAACATGCACACATCAGTGGTTGGATGTTCATGCTTACATGAAACGGCTAGATGTATTATAAGAGGTATTGTTATGTTGTATTTGTTTGACACAAAGATTTATCTTTTGATTGATAACCCACTTTTAATAATAATAATGAATTGGATTCATATAGCACTTTTCACAACACCCAAAGATGCTTTACATTGAATTCATTGTTCATTCGCTCCACAGTCACACAGTGGTGGGGGTAAACTACATCTGTAGCCACAGCTGCCCGGGGACAGACTGACAGAAAGTGGCTGCCAATCTGCACCACCGGCCTATCCATCCACCACCTAACATTCATTCACATTCAAACAAGGCGAGGTGGGTGAAGTGTCTTCACCAAGGACACGATGACAATGATTGGGATGAAGCGGGTTTTGAACTGCCAACGCGCTGGTTACTGAATGACCTGCTTTACCCCCCGAGCTACTGCCGACCTTTTGTTGCTGGTTGCATTTTGATGCTGTTGAGATATAACTTCTTGCTCCATCTTTAGCTTTTTTACTTACTCCACATATTATATGCACAATAGTAGTCTATGTACTATATAAGTGTTTTGGCAATAGCACATTGATGCCCTGAACAACAAACAGAATTCTGGAAGTAGGTGGATGGAGAGCAGATTTGATCATTCATCTGTTATCAGGAACCATCCCCAAGCACTGAAAATGAAGAGTAAAATGCCCCCTCAAAATACTAATGAATGCTATGGAGGTATAATCGCCCATCTTTTCTCATGGGGTACAGTATGTCTTCAGGAACTATGAAAAAAGTCAAAAGATGTCAAAACTGTTATTTTGTTTATTTGAGTAAAATGTTTGTTAGACAGTGGATTAACTCCACTGATAACTCCAAGGCATGTCTATAAAATACACCTTTCATAATATCTATTTGCATTTTATTATTTTATTTATTCTGTTATTTTGTATCATACATCTGATAATTCTGTACATAGTACTGCATTTTAGATGGTAGAAAATACACTGAGTTTTACATATGGAACTTATCCTTGGGAATCTATGAATATGATTTTAAAGCAAATATTAATTCATGATTCAAGGAGTGAAAATATGTGTAATTGTACCCCCACTGTTTTATTCATTTTTTCCCCAGAGTATTATGTTCGTGCAAAGACTCGGGATGAGAAACGGACGTTTTCACTGAATGACCTTTTTACATCCATGGCACTTGATCCCAGCTGTGGGAATTTTCTATCTTCGTCCACGATTCTTTCACGACTAATTACAATTAATTATTTAAGTTTACAACCATAACATCGACAGCCATTTGCTGCTATTATTTTCTGTTAATCTTTGGTGGTGATCAGTATTTCATTAGATGTTTTTCTCGGGGGGAATCATGTCAACTTAACTGTGCAGCAAGTGAAGCAAATACTGTACTAGTACCCTGGTGTCGTGCTCGAACAACCTACCGTGATGCTAGTGGACGAAAAGTAAATTTGAGTGACAGCCGTGATGGCCAATAGGACTTCTCGTCTCCAAGGCTCTTTAAAGCTTCTGCTAATGGTCTTTGTCTGAAGGCGGGGAGGAGTTGGCTCCACTAGGCTGGCGATTAGCAACAAACAGAAGGTTACGAGTTTAAAAATTTGGAATATTTGTCTATTAGGCTGGTTTTGTGTCAACGCGAATACTACGAACTGTATCGGGTGTCTAACCTGAGCTTGTTGGGTGGCTTTTGACGGGACTAGATGGTGATTTACAACATTTGTGCTGATCGCCGAGACAACCTCGCTTTTAGGTCGTTGAAGTGGCGATGCTGAGCTGAGAGCTGCGTCATCATGTTGCTTCCGACTCGAGTTGGCGAAAAGAAATCTCAAGTTAACCTGAGAGGTGAAGCTGTCCGCCGTCATCCAGCTCCGGAGACCACTCCCGACTCCTGAAATCAATGGAAGACGAGCTGCTGATGAGAGGTTGGCGGTGAAGCCTGTTTACGTGGTCGCAGTAAAACTGGTGACTTTACATCACTTGTCTCAGCGCTGTTGGCGCGATATTCTCCTGACTGCATTTATTCTCCACACTGGGCTGGACAATTAAACATTTGTGTCAATAGTACGTAAGATTAAAACCCGCAAAATTGTTATAATGATGACCAAACGTTTTGCTAAACAGATTCTGTAGCTGAAGTATTATTTCATAGATGTACAGTTGTTTGGATAGTGAGAGGTGATGAGTTAACTGACAGCTAGGACACAAAGCTGGCCCCTCCCGTAAAATGTTATTGATCCAGCTGATGGTTAATTAGTTTTTTTAGAGAAAATCAGAAAGCGAGCTTTGGTAATACACCCATAATGAGTGATGTTACTGTCAACTTCCACAAATTGGCTCTGTAGCTTCCCTGTGGCATATGTCAGTCCATTAATGTGCCACATAATGGTTGTTGTGACTTACTATTAGGTCGGTGTCGGTTCGGGTTTCTGCTGTCACCTCATCCACGTGGACTTTGTCTCGGGACGGTTGGTAAAGTTTGGCTGGTAGCTCCCCACCGGGACGCACAGGGGCCGCCTGGTCCCACAGCAGGGCTGAGTGTTTGGTTTAAACATAGAGGAAGACACTGCATTGCTTCCCCAACAACAGAAAGTAAGATATTTTAATACAAAGCTGGTTAAAATGGCCGGCGATTGCACCCACACCAATGTGCACTACGTGCACACAGACTCGTTTTGTCCGTCCAGACCCTGGTCTGACGGAGACCCGGACACAACCAGGGAGATGGAGTCAGTCGGGAACTCCATAGGGCGTGGACACTCTGCACAGCTGTCACCAAACTTCGAGGTGATCGATGGGATCCTGTATCGAAAGAAGCTAGAAAGGGGGTTCATCAACTACCGGGAGGTTCTGGATGAAGACCGGAGACATGAGGCCATCTCCACCTTCCACCAGCGGCGGCCTGGACAGCGCCATCTCTCCCTGGAGGACACTTACAAATGTGTGGCTGACAACTACTGGTGGGAAGGTATGAGATGAACATCACCATTTACCTTACACAATATGTAACAGGACAGCATTTTTGTTTTAGGCAGCTACAAAGCACGAGGAGTTCAACTGGTTCTTCATGTGGCACTAGAAGATTTATTTATTTTCTGTTTGGAAAACATGTTGACGCAATCACATACTAATGATTTAGCCAGTGTCTTCACAAATCTTAGTCAATTACTAATAAGGTCAGAGACCCATGATTTAAAATTTTTTGAAGCAGGTGAGGTTGTCTCAGAAGTTTTCTCTTACCTCTTTGAAGAGAAAAATCATGTCATATTGTAAATCCAGTCTGTGCCTCTCTGTGTTGTGACAAACCAGTTTTGCATTGATTAACAAGTCAGTGTGAGAAGACTTCGTTGTATTGTGAGGATATCTCAGGTCAGTGATAACATTAGCAACTAAATCTGAGGTGAAACCTTTTTACTAAGGAAGTACAGAGTTCAATTCATCACCTTACTTTGTAAATCTAATCAAGTAGACTTGTCTCTTTCCTTGTAACAATGGGTATTGAGCAAATGCAAATCCATTCAGTCAGGTGGGCGAGGTTGGTCTCTCAGACGTTCTCTCCCCAGGCACTATACACTTCTTGCTGCTGATCATTTCAGTGGGTGTTCTGGCTCAGATAGCCTTTGTTTTGGCCATTTGCTCCTTCTAAATCTGGATATAAACTGTCCAGGTGTGCAGCCTTGGTGTTGCCTCTATCCACTGCTCATCTGGATCAGCCACAATTTGGACCTGGAGGAAGTTTTTATTTCTACATCTTTTTAGGACAAATGCTAATGTTCTAATAATTGTTTTCCTCACAGGAATGTACTTCCAGATCAGGGATTTTGCCCTGGGCTGTCCAGAGTGTCAGAGTACCAAGAAAACTGAGGTATGTACTGTCCACATCTCGAGGTGAGCTGTGCAGCGGCTCATTTGACAAGTAAAATTGTTCTGTTCTAATTTTCTCCACTCTCATACCAAATTCTCAGCACTTCTCAGTTTTTGTCAGCCTATTCTTTTGCATCTCACACATTTTAATTCACACTTGCTCACTCTTGATAGATCGTGCTCTCATACTGAGGTGTCTCCTACAAGTTCTCACACATGATAGCTGTATAATGAAACCTCTCTCTTGCTGCCTTTGCCCCTCAGGAGATGGATGGCAAAGGGTGTCTCACAAAGACCATGGCGTCGCACAGTGCTCACATGCTGAACAAGTTGAGGAGTCAGCGAGAGGCGGGGTTATTCTGTGACATCACTCTGAGGACAAATGGTCGATCGTACTCTGCCCACAGAGCTGTCCTGGCTGCTGTCAGCGATCACTTCCAGGAAATTTTCACAAACATGGACTCGAGTGTAAAAGAAGACATAGATCTCACGGGTAAGATCATGCACCGACAGCCCAAAAATTGTGATGCAATTACCTACCATTTGACTCACCTGGCTTCAGAGACACCATATTATGCTATTATGCTTAGGTACCACAAGTTTATGCGCTGTCAGTCAAAAGATGCACCTTCTCCTTCAGTAGTTTTCCTTTTTTATTATTTTTAAAATGATTAGTGAACACATCATAATGTGCCTTTAGTTAGTTAGTTAGACCATTAGCAATCTTGTGCAGAGTCAGTAGCCCTATTAGTGCTACAACAACAACTGTACAAATCCATTTTATGGCAAGTCAAGAGAAAATACAGCTTAACTCTGAAAAATCTCAAGAACTTTGAATGTTGGACAATCTGAAATATAAGACATGTTTTTGTGTACTATATAATTCCATAGTGTTATATCACAGTTTGGATGTCTACAGTATTAATGTAGAATGCTGAAAATAATAAATATACAGAAAAATCACTTAAGGAGAGATGTATCTAAACTTTTTACTGGTAGTGTTTATTGTTATTTGAATGTAGTTGTGCATTTAAACATTCCTGATGTTACATTAATGCTTTAATACTGTATATACACAATTCACCTGACGCAAAAAGCATTTACCACAAACTGCTTTTCTTCAGTTTCCATGTCCTTAAAAAGTCTAAAATCTACTAGGGTGGAGTTTTAGGTTTTTTATTTTATACATTTTATTTATATTACATTATATTTTTACATTATAGTGAATAGTCTCACGTAACATTAATGATGTTGACACTGATTTTAACAGGCTGCTATACTGAATAAAATAAAGTTTTTGTCTTTAACACTGATCATTATTCTAAACATTTGATGTAATGTAAGTACTGACACATAATCACATTAGAGCTCATTAAATCTGTGTCTGAGCTGCACAAGTTTTTGTATTTAATTATGTCAGCTCAATTTTGTATGTTTGAGAAGAAATAAACACATTTCAAATGTAACGTGTGCATTTCCTTGATAATCAAATGGATACAGATTCTTTGTCATTTTAAAAAGTTTTCCGTAACGACGGTCCACACGGGACCACTGAAAACGCTATAGTGTACATGCCAGGCCTGTAAGTGTTGCTACAATTCTGCCACAGAAATGCATTAAAAAGGGAAGAAAACATGGAGCGTGAGCATGTAGCTAATGTAAACAAACGGCTAAGAATGCATCACATGCTATTCTCCATGTCCACTTGTTACTCATGGTGGTAATACAGGAGCAGAACAGTTTGCTCTTAAAGCCATATTAAGCTCAGTAGCTTTTGCAACACAAACACAACCCTGTAATCCTCTGTTGTTGGCTAGGTGTGATGCTAAGGTAGGTATCCCCCACAGACTGTATCCCCACTCTATCTAGAGCACGGTGGCTACAGAAAGGTGGTGCATATTTTGGCAGACAAAGGCACACATCCTGATGATGTTTCCCCTCTATAACTTTTGGTAGGAAAGACAAATCATCTTCAAAGCCATCCAGGTTATTGGATGTAATCTGAAGTATAACTCCCACTCCTCATCTGTGCTGCATTTGTGGGGGGTTTGGGGCCAAATTCTGTCAGCGATATCTACCTTGCCACCACACTAGCACACGTGAGTTAAGGGAGAGGTGTGGCTATGTCATCGTTTCAGAAAAGATGCGTATAGGTTGTAAACATGGAAACGAAAGGTGGCGTTTTCAGATTTATTCACTCTGGGACCCGGTTTCAAAAAGTAGCGTTTTTGGCCTCCCAAAACACCGGCTACGTGTGGGTGAAATGCCCATACGATAAAGAACTTTTGCGGGTACTCCTAAAGTTGTTTCCATGTAGACAGCTCCTAAAGGTGTTTTATAAAATTCTGTCAGCCTTTGTTTTCCTGTCATTGCTCAATATTCACACCTCCAAAGTCCGGTCTCAACATGACAGAAAGGAGTAGTAGTATCCATTTTTACATTTCATCATGTTGACTACTGGCAATAACAAGTATGATCAGGTTGTTTCCGCTTTGTGAATCTACTGGTTTCTAACAAGAACAAACATTAGAGAAACATCACTTTACCCCCACTCCTTCATCCACTACAGGATTTTGAAAAGTCTACAGGTGGCATAAGGAGGGGCTGGGGGTGTGAGATGGGAATAATTCAGGGACAGAGAATCGCAAAACACATATGCAGAATTATGATGAGGATCTCATCCCAAAAAAATCAATATCACTTTAAGTGTGTGTCTTTATAAAAATTTTGGCAATTTTTTTTCTGTTGTTATTAGGAAGGCTACTAATCTTTTGTTAATTGTTGTTTCAATCAAAAATTTGTCACAATGATGCAAAATGTGAGATGACGTTCTAACATTTCTTGTTTGAGCCACATGCCAAAAGTATTTGGTCACATTCAAACATTCAGTTAACAAGAACTAGAACATTTTACTTTTTCCAAAAAAAAAAAAAAAACAAGGAAACCAATTAACTGATTATAACAGAGATGTAATTAATCATTCTTGGGGTCATGTAATATCAAACCTAACTGAATTCCCTGGCAAAAAGAACAGTTCTGCAGCCTGTGTTGTTGTGACTGTGGTCTCAATGAGATATTTCAAATTTACATTGACAAACAAGTTAACAAATTGAGACAGTGTTTCCTCAAAGGTAATTGCTGGGAGCTTGGCTTTTTATCTGAACAGAGCGATACAGCAGCTTCATATTGACTTGTCAGAAATGACCAGGGTTTGGTACTGTCTCTGATCGGGGTTTAAGGACAGTTTTAAAACGGGAAGTTGTGTGTTGATCCCTTTTCACCCATGAAAGGCAGCGTTGATGTGTTTCATTATACTGGAGTTGTATAATTCAGTTTAGACCTCAAAAACTTATGTTAGTGTTAAGTGCCTCTTTAAAATCTTGTTTTCATGTTGTAGTAGCTGGGATGGCTATTAAGTGTTTTATGTTACCTATGGACATCTGTGGTCCCAGTAATGAGATGTTAATTTGAAAAGCATCTGCTGCATAAAAATCTCTTTATATGCCTCAAACAATAGTTTTCATGCAGACTAATATCTACAAAAATTATACTGTGTTGCATCCACCAAAACGTTCTAAAAGCACGTGATGAAATTTTAGATGTCGTGTCAAGCTATTGGCTTCAGTGCACAAGATCCAGACCCTGAACAGAGACCCAGCCTTAGCATGTCTTTTCATTTTCTTATGTCTTTGATGAAGCTGAAGTGGCCCTGATTAAAGCAGTTATATTGTCTGTTAGTCTCAACTGTCATGTTTACGCTTTGCTCCCACTCTTCCTCCTGTCTGATCCTCTGTTTACACAGTCTCTTTCATCTCACTCATCTCTCACTGATTGACTGTGGTTTGGCATATCTAATGAAAGGCTACTCTTTTCTTTAGGTTTCAGTGAAGACAGTCTTCTGTCTCTGCTGGATTTCTCCTACTCGTCCACTCTGTGTGTTCGCCAGGAGAAACTTCCTGAAGTCATCACTATGGCCCGCCACCTGGGCATGTGGCCTGCTGTGGAGGCCTGCTCCGCTCTCATGAAGGAGCAGGAGCAGCAGTCATTGCTCTGTGCAACCCTTAATCCTGGCAAGAGATTTACCTCACCCTTTGGTACTCCATGCCGTCAGAGTCCACAAAAACAGACGGAGAACAAAAGGAAACGGGCTTTAGGATTAGGAGACAGTCCAGATGAAAGTTTCTGCCTATCACTGGATGCGTCAGATGAATCTCTGGAATCAAGTCCAAAACGCAATCTGCGTAAAAGACCACACCGTCAAGGCCAGAATGGCCTCCCTTTGAGCCCCTCACACAGGATGAAACTCATGGACTTTAAATCTCCCTCATTTAAGAGGACTAGCACAGGCCAAAAAGCCATATCCTCCCTACAGTCACAAAACTATTCACCTGTGTCTCCATCCCACACACGTCTTCTCCGCTCTACTCCTGGAGCTGCCAAAGAGGTTCAGATATTGCTGCCTATGCCCAAAAACCCCCGACAACACCAAAAATCTCAAGCTCACAATCAGCTCACCAGTACCTCTAGTTTGAGGACTAGTGCTGTAAGTAGCCCTGTTAAAATAAAGCAGGAACGAGAGGGTGTTGGAGAGGATGAAGAGGATTATGAAAGAGCACAGGAGAAGTATAAGCTGATGAGTGTTCTGGGACTACAGAGGACAGCCCTCCTTCCCAGACCAGAGGATCTGGTGGGCTGGAGGCAAAAGAAACGACTCAGAAAGCTAAAGGCCAACAACTATTCCCTGACCAAGAGGCGGAAACCTCGCTCTACATCCCCAGTGCTACCCTATGGAGGTGTGACACTGGAACTCCCCCTCTGTAACCCCGTTAACACTCACCTCCTCAGCAGGTCTGTGAAGAACAAGTCCACAGGTCAAGTCAGCCCTCTCAAAATCACACCAAAAAAACCCAAAAACACTCAGCAACATGTCCCTCCAAGTGATAGGAGCATGCGAAGCAAAGTAGTGTTACCAGACTTATTTCAACCTGCATCCAGGCCTTCCTATGGGGGCAGGGAATTGAGACGGTCAGTGAGACAAGGTGATGGTACCCCACGTCATCCCCAGCAGCCTCCACGGCGTAGTCCTGCCAAAACTACAGTGAGGAGTGCCGTCAGGATCAAATCCGAACCAGCTGAATACACCATCTCAGGTCTTTCTTCTCCATCCAAGCTTCGCCATAGTCAGACACCTCCCAGATCATTACCTTTACAGAAAACACAACCCAGAAGTAAGGTAACTTTAGAGTCTGTCAAAACACTGCGCTACAACAGCAGCCGACCCACCACAAAGGCCAAACTTAGACGGGACTCCACAAAAAATGCAGTGAAAACAAAAGGTAAGCTCAGAGAGGAGGGGAAGAAGGCAAGGAACCACATGCTGAGGGGGGTCATAGACACCAGACAAGGAATGAAGGATAAAGAACCAGGTGTCCGCCAGAGATCTGAACATGCACCTACACCGTCTATCTGCAACCATCCTCTGTACAAAGTCATTAAAGAGGAACCAGCAGAACCTGTGCCAATCGGGGGGTCTTTCTGTGATCCTCCTTCACCAGACCTGGGCAAACGCCAGAGCAAACCTCCCATCAAGCTACTGGACTCGGGTTTTCTCTTCAGTTTCTGTCGGCAACCAGGAGGGGCCATCGCAGGACTGAAGAAAGAGGAGGAGAGTGTGGATATCTGCCTCACACGCTCTGTGTCACAAGTTGGAGAGAGATTTGGAGCGGTTGAGTCCCACCACAGGGCACTGAGAGCCAGAGGGACACAATCCCTGCCTGTGATTCAGAAGGACAGGGAGAGGGATGAGAGGAGCGTAAAGGTCCAGAGACCCGGGCTGAACTCCCAGAACAACACTCTTCGCCTATCCAAATCTACAGGGTCAAAGGTGACACGGACCGTGCCACTGGTAAATAAATAATGTTAATTGTTCCACTGTAGAAAATCAGTCTGCCTTTTAATCCATGTAGATCATAGGATTGGCCAGAATGTTTTGGCCAGACAATATGATTCCAATTGACAGTTATCAAAGTAGCTGATGATCCATATTGCTTGTCTTCATATTCAACAGAAAGGTAAACTCCCTCTGAGGAACAAGAGCTGCATTATATTGGATGCTGTACATAGGGCAAGGCTAAAGCAGCTCCGGGGTCCACGAAGCCAAGCCCCCAAAGTCCCAAAGGCAACACATGCATGCCTGCAGTGTCCCGCCTCCTACAGGGACTGTGACGCTCTAATGATGCATCAGCTCAGGCACATCGAAGGCAAACACTGGCCTTGTCCGGTAAGCAGGAATTTCTTACTACTGTTAAAACATACACACTTTGCCATCAAACATGACACCAGAGAATTGGTGTAATTTTTCATGAAACTGGACACAGTCGAAGCATCTGCCTAGTTTTGTGCTGAGAAGTATTTTCTTTTCATACTATGTTCTGTGCAGCTCTGCAGTAAGACGTTCTTCAGACTGAGCAATGTCCGGAACCACATTCGCACCCATGATCCTAAGTTGTACAAATGCAGAAGCTGCATCGTTGCTGGTTCTTGAGACTGTTTCTCCAGCTGGACGAGCGGGACAAAGGTGGGTGAAAATACACTTTACATAACTAAGATCTTCATTAAACTGGCGAGCCAGATTATGTGAATGTTTTGCGCTGTTGAGACCTCGCCTTGACAAGTCAGGCAAATCTGATCAAATCATATATGCGGAGCAGTTGATGCACGGCCTAAACAAACTTGGTGCATTGCTATCTGATCATTCAGAATGTCTTGTCAACGTTCTCTCGTGGCCTGAACATGTAATCGTCCCTGGACATGTGAAAACTCAGCTAAACTCTGTCTAGCACTTATTATTAAAATGTTAAAGATGTCTGAAATGGATTATGGAAGGTTCATACGTGCGTGGTGCCACCCGTACACACCGGAATCATGCACTGCCTTCACCAACTTGTCTCACCATCAGGATATCTTCAGGTCACATAATCCAATAGAAATTCATAAACCTGCTTAAACATGTCACAAGTCAATCATTACTACTGCATAGCCAGTAAAGCCAATAAAAGCCCATTATAGGATAGTCAGTCATCATATTGATGTTTAAGGCATCACCTGTAGTCAGGAAAAGCTGGTCTGTTCAAGTAGAAATTAACATGTACAGAACATTTTAAGCTACAGAGGAACCTTTTTATCAACGTGTTGCCTGGAGAAAGTGAGATCCAGTAAGAAATGACAAAGAAACATCTGTAACACCTGGTCGAAAAAGACACGCACAGCTGACCACTTCACTCAGATATCTTCGGACAGATATTAATGATAAGGTAAGATAGACTTGTATTATACCATTTTCAGCCCAACAACCAGTGTCAGACCTGGGTTAAGGTTCAACCATTTTTGTCATTACATATCAAGCCAGTCATTAGGCAAGTTGTATTTTTGAGGATTAATTGCAGCTGTGGCGACCTCTGAGGGGAGCAGCCGAAAGGAGAAGAAGAAGAATTGCATTATTGAACAACTACAGTGCTCTTGGCCAGTTCAAAATGTTAATAAACGTCAAACATGAATATTTAAGGAAGTAAAAGTGAGCTTGTGGCTTTCACAGGAGAATATCTACAGTGGATCTCAACAGTCTACATACCGCTGTTCAAATGCCAAGTTTTTGTGAGGTAAAAAGGTGACACCAAGATAAATAACTTTTTCCACCTTTAATGTGACCTATAACTTCTACAACACAATTGAAAAGCAAACTGAAATTTTTCAGGGAGGTGAATTAAAAATAAATAACTGAGATAATGAGGTTGCACAAGTGTGCACACCCACTTATAACTGGAGATGTGGCTGTGTTTAGATTTAACCAGTTACATTCAAACTCATGTTAAATTGGAGTCAGCACACACGTGTCACCGTTTAAAGTGCCTTTGATTAACCCCAAATAAAGT
Organism: Pseudamia nigra; assembly: GCA_029823295.1. Classification (NCBI taxonomy): domain Eukaryota; kingdom Metazoa; phylum Chordata; class Actinopteri; order Kurtiformes; family Apogonidae; genus Pseudamia; species Pseudamia nigra. The sequence goes on along the minus strand of JAQQAE010002669.1, from coordinate 197 downwards.
TCAGCTGTTGTATTGGGCTTTTCCTGACGTTTTTGTAGCCACATTTTCCAGCACAAGCTGTGGTCCACAGAGAGCTTCCAAAACATCAAAGGGATCTCATTGTTCATAGATATCAGTCTTGTGAAGGGTACAAAAGAATTTCCAAGGAATTAAATATACCATGGAACACAGTGAAGACCGTCATCATCAAGTGGAGA